>JASKGO010004152.1:0-18020 GCA_030556065.1 Holobus sp. GC000080
GATGGGGATGCCTACCCAAACACCACTACCCATATCTTGCCGGCCGTGGGATTCGAACCCATGTTGCTCGGTCCGAAGTCCGGAGCTCGAACCACTGAGCCACGGTCCCGGCTAACTACCAAGTATTTTTATTAACAATGGCTTTTTTTATTGTTTATTATCTAAACTCAATCTAACCCATCAAAACCTAACCTACTCCAACCAAACCTAATATTAAGGGTGTAAGCCCTTAGTGAGCTGAAAATTACCGTGCGTTGTCGTACAATAAAATATAGGGTGGTTTCCCCTTATTATCTTCGTGCGGAAATATCCTTATTTCATACGTTGCATATTTTTTCATTAGGCATTCAATACATTCAATGCTTAAAGCATGTCAGAAATAGATATCATTTTATACATTGCCGGTAACATATAAAACAAATTAAAAAATATTAAAAAAAAAAAAAATGAAATAAATTTTTTTATCATAAAAAAGCTTAATAGGTTTAAACTTAATAAAACTGTGCTTATTATTCTAATTCATCCTCAATTCACAAATAATAGCCGGAATAAAAAGACATTTGAATATTGCAGTTTGTGCAATCGGCCTCAATTGATTTGTTCCATAAAGCCGCTTCGGGGGATGAACTGCGAATATATCTGTCGTTGGGCTAGGTTATGCAGGAGTGAATAGTGGGTAGTATTAAGAGAGGAAGATATAAAATGATTTATGAGCGTACCTTGGAGCACCACACACATAATGGCTCACTTATCAGACGATGTCCGCATTTTAGGAATACATTTGCCGCCTCCTAAATTCCTCCACAGGCTCGATATTAGCGGAGCGCACAAAAGTGGACGCGACACCCCATTCAAACACACCCACACGCCTAAATTACTCCGACGCCTAATACCATTTCGACTGTATTGTTTCAACGAAACACCACTTTTTAACCGCAACCTTTATTAAAGAACAAAACGGCCAAAAAACACCATATATAACACATACATAAAAACTGCTTCGCGATTAAAGTGATTTGTTGCTCGCGATAGATTTTATGGGGCGGAAAAATAATAAGACCAATACGATTTTTCCTACAGTGTCGTCATAATAACCCGAGGGGTGCCTAATGGCTTCACTCGTGTTGCTGCTACCCTCGACATGCAGCAGGTTCTAGGGGGTGCAGTTTATTAGCTTTTCCGCAACCTGCTTATTAGCTATCGCAATCGCAACAACAAAACATCCCTCGCGTGAGCAATATTATAGAGGGTGTTAATGTCCCCGCTAACTATGTATGCGCCACAGAGAATTTTATGGACTCTGCTGAGGGATTATTATACTGTATTCATATTGTTTGAATTGGCAGCTTAAAAAAAAGAACTATAAAGGTAATCATATCCTGCGGTGGTTAAATGGTTAATTTGTAAAACTAAACCGAAGTCTCTGTTGTTGTTGGATGGGTTTACTCAGGAAATTCAATACTGGATTGCTAATTAACAGCAGCAATAATAATTATGCTAAGCCAACAATTAACCGAGCCTTTAATAGAAGCGTTGCTTAAATTTAGGTTTTGAATTCGAATTGCAAAATATTTTAGGCAATTTGTCAATGTTTGTTTAATTACCCATAATTAGAATATGTAATATTTTCACTACTAGCCACAAATGTATGCTGTTGTTATTTGATATTTCTCTTTGATTTCAAACATTGTTTTGATATTTCAATTTTGAAATTGCAAATTAATAACCAACCATTGTTTTCACCCCAAACAATTTTAGTTTTTTATTATTTACTGTAATCATCAGAGATAAATAATTAAACAGTTTTTAGTTGTATTTATTTATTAATGTTAAAAATAATTAAATAAAAATCAACAAATAAATAAATAATAAACTATCAATTTTTAAAGTCCACAGGAGCCAACAATGGTTTACATTTTGAAAAACGTAGGTTCATTTTTTACCTCAAAAATCATCAAGTTGTAATTATTGGTTTCTGTAACTGAAGCAATTTTTACTTTAGTTTTCACATGTCTATACAATTTTGGATCTGTACCCTGAAAGAAAATTTTGAGTGCATTCTTCGTTGTTGATAAGGGAAATATAGTTTTTTTTTTAATTAAAGTTTGCTTTAGTTACAACTGGAACAATTTTATCTTTTCCTAAAAAAATGGCCGAATTATCAATAATTTAATTTAAAATTAGTACCAGAAATACGTTTGAACAACTTCTGAGTAATGTTATTCTAGAATATTGATTAATAATAATATACAAATTTTTAACTGAAAAAAAAAATAGATAAAAAAATGATAGTTTTTAATATTTTCTTAAATTTGTTAGGACTTTTTCTTATATGTATTAAAAACCAAATGTAGTGTCATATTATATTCACATTGTAATATTTTATTATGAATTTATAGAATATGTTATCCTTAATCAAAGCCCAAAAAGAAATATCATTATATCTTTCCGGTTATCCAGAAAAAAAAATTAAGTGTGCCGCTTCATTATTATCAACTTTTCTCTAAAGTCACCCCATGGATTATTTAAATTTCCACTTTTATTTTATAGATCATATTGTTCTTCACCAAAACCAAAATTTAATTTTCTCAATGATTATTATTGTTACCCGGATAAAACTTTTAGGAGCGTAACGACCATTTTATAGTATATAAAAAGCGGGTGCTACATATAAGTCAATATTTATCTAAAGGCACCATTTTGACTTTTTAAATTTTCACTCACTTTTTCTAAAGTATATTTTTCATAATCAAAATTAAAAAAAAAATTTACTTATGTTTTTTTTTCGAAATAATTTTTAATACATTTCTAAGGTGGATGCAATTTATAAATAAAATTTTCTCAAAAATCACCACATTGATTGAAAATTTTTTACAGTTAATTTATAAGGCATATTATCCGTTATAAAAATAAAAAATTATATTTTATCCATATCTTTTCAGTTTTCCGGAAACAATTTTTAATTGTGCGGTATCAATCAACGTATAAAACAGACAAAACATTAAAAGCAAAGAATTGGTGAAAGTATCTATTCACAATCACTTTCCGAATTGATACATTATAAATAAACTTTGATTTTTTTTTGTAAACCAGTATTTTAAAATGGCAAATCATAAAAATGAAAGATTAAATTTCATGTTAAACCGGAAGAAATTAATTCGATTTTATGCCTCACATAAATGTTTACTTTTTTATAAATATGAAAAAATATTGAAATAAAAAATAATATAATATGTGTGCATAAATCCATAGTCGCAATGTATAATACAAAAACCACTTTTGCAAACAAGAAAAAATAACTTTTGTTAGTGGGTCGCCTTAAAATTTCTGGTCGACTAGCCACAAAAATAATGTTATGTTAGTAGTATAAAAGTGCAGGGAGAGAAAAGAGCAAAGTACCCTTAAACAGTGTACATCGTAAAAGCACACTCGATGAAAACTGCAGTGTCGAAATACATATTATATAGAGTTTCCGTATGTTTCCGTATAGATAAGTAGGAAACTAGTAGTCCTCCACTATTATTACTGTTCGCTTTTCAAACTGGTCGACGGCGGTTCTGTTTCGGGAAAAAGAAGCTTTCCCGCCGCCGCATGCCCTTTTAAACGACCGCACAAGAGAAACTGAGCTTTAATGGACGCGCATTAAAAGCACGGAAATTTACTTTTCAACAATGTACTTTCTAATGTTATCAATATTTCATTGAATTTTCCAGCTGAGAGAGAAAGAAGCAGTTAATTCAGAATGAAAAAAGAAACTCTACGATCAACATTGATAAAACAAATAATAATTGTTCCAAGTTAAAACATTTCTCTTGTAAGCACTTACGGAGAATAATCGAAAAAAGAAACGGCAACATTTAACCACATTATTTATTTTCGGCAAAGATATATAGTATATATGTATAATTGGGTTTTAAAGTCGAGCAAAAACTTTTTCGAGGCTATTAAAATAAATCATTTTTATTGGGAAAGTTCGCAAACAAATACTTACGTCCTCTCGTATGTATAATAATAGATCAATAAGATATTATTTTTTCTTATTTACGATTCGCTTTTCCCGCCGTTATTTTTTCTTTATTGCTTTCATTTCATTTCCGTTTTTTTTTAATTTTCATGATTTTCATCCAAATAAAACAAAATTATATTCAATGGAAATAGAGTTAGCTCTTGTTATAATTAAATTATTTAATTAATTAACAAAAATTAATAATTTGTTCGAGTTGGTATTTAGTTGTAATTTGGTATTCAATTCAACTGTTGGCTTTTAACATAATTCATGAAAAAAGTAACAAATAATCAATACATATTTATTGAGCATTATCAATCATTCGCCAATTATTACAATTAATATTTTAATATAGAGTCTAATTTACTAGAAGTTTTCCAACATTTATTGATGGAAAAGCATTTCGAATAGCCATATTTGAAGTAATAAATGTAAAATTTGGGAATTTGAATTGAAACTATTGTTTGTTGTAATAAATTTTGGTTATTAATAGTTTTAATTAATAACAATAAAACTTGTTAATATTTTGAATATAATGAAAATACAATTAAAAACTGAACATTGCATCGAATTAATTTATATATTAATAATTATTAGTTGTTTTTATATAATTAATAAAATAAATTTAAAAGATTTCCGGATTATATAATTTTTTAATGTCTTGTCTTCACATAAGGATTTAACTAATTTTAATTAACATTTATTAATTTAACAAATTACAGAAACTTCATTTTGTTATACCGTTTTCTCTTCTGTTACTTTAGAAAGAAGAAACTCAAAAAAAGTTGAAATTCAAAGCTTTTCTTTGATTTACATTGGTTTCTGAGTTGAAGTCCTAACAATCAATTATGAGAAGTAATTGGTTTTAATGGAAGTATTTATTGCGGGATCAAATTTCAAAAAATATTAATATAAATAATAATTTACTGAAGTAGTTTATTAATTTATGGAAATTTTATTTAAAAAGTTAAGGGGTATTCCCATTATGTGTCTTTTAATTTTTTATTACCGTCGTGGACGTTTTTAAATACATTTAATACAAATGCAAGTTTTTTTAAAATTAAAATGTTTTTTTTGTACCTATAATTAAAATCAATAAAATTATTTTTTTATTTATTTTCCCATACCAATAATAAAATCAAAGTAAAAATTATTTAATTGCAGTATGACCTAAATCTATTTCGGCTTCTCAGTGCTCATTTTAATTAAGCAAAATTGATAGAAATAAAAGAAAGCTTTTATGAATTACCTAATGCTAACGATGAATGCCTTTTTGCTTCCACTTAAAAAGAAATAATTAATTTCCTTTTTATTTCAATTCCGAAAAATAAACTAATCTTTGAAAATTATGGTTACTTAATGATATTCATTGAAAAATATCAATTTGAAACAATTTATTTTGCATGTCGAACTAAACCGATTTCATTATAATAATTATAAAAGAAAAATCGACGAAAATGGTTTATTCGATGTAATCAGGATCTAGGTTCTAGGATCGGGAACTATGATTCAATTTTCTTTTCCCCCTTTGGAAAAATCGAGAAATTTTATTAATTTTCGTCAATTTAAAATAATATTTGAAAACCTCTATTGTCAGAAATAAAGTAGGCATCCAAATACGACCCGCAGTATTCTTGAAAAATAAAAAAAACTCACCCTTAATATGTAGCAACTGTTGGCAATAATTTTTTTTTTAATTTGGAAATATATCTAGTACACTGTTATGAGAAAATATGAGAAAATGTTACAAATTTTTCCAATTAAATGCTCACATTATCCAAAAATAGCATCGAAATCACAGCTGCTTTGAAAATCAACAATAACAATGACACAGCGGTTAGATAAGCACTTGTTCGGCAGTTGTTTCTCGCCGTCAGTGCTGCAGTGCGGATCTCTGATTTCGTTCGGCGTCCTTTCACCCTTCAACGAGACCCTCTAAAAACAGCCCCGCAGAAAAACGAATGCGTGGTTTCGACATTATTGCGTGTGCAAAGTGTGTACAAGTGTGTGGACGTTTAAAGAAAAACGCGTCGCGAAAATCTAAGCGAAAACAATTTCGTGTTTCGGGGAAAACGCGAAACGGCTGAGCTACGTATGTGGTTCGAGCATGCGCCGCGGGAGTGCGCGTACGTGTCTCCGGGTACGGGCGCCTTTCACTCGCTGTGCAACCGCCGCCGCCGCCTCCACGTGCCGTAACATGCCTCAGTTTGCGGTACTCAGAACGCCGCGTTTATTAAATCCGCCGCCACCCTTTACGGTTCGCTAAACGCACCCCTTTCAATACATTGCAATCGGTAATTAGAACGTACATAGTTAATATAATCGTAACACAATCACACGCTGGTATAATATTGAAGTAGTTGTTTCAATACTAATAATAATAACAATAATAATCGTTAATAACTTCAGCATCATTGCAATTCTGTAGCAAGTGTAAGAAATATTTAATATATATTCCATAGGCGTTTTAGTGGAATAGTTTTTCGGCCCCCCCGTGTTTAAATAATAACAAAGTAATAATAACAAAGATAACAAAGTAGTCAGTGTGTGTTTTTCACCAATTTTCGATGTCCACGGACTCCTCTGCACTCGTCGGACTGTGCTTTCTTATTATTATTAATGTGCTCTCCTCGTGCTCTCGTTGTTGCGGTGGCAAATAACAAGTGAATTTAGTGGACCCGAACGGATTTTTGAGTGCTCCTCTTCTTGCTCGCCACACGAATCGAAAGACATGGAAGTTTATAGTTTCCTCTTTGGAATTTCGAAGCTGCTGATGGTCATCACGTTTCTAACAGGTCAGTTGCTTTTATTTTATTACGGTTAACCTTTTAACGTTGCAATTGTCTCTGTTGAATTTTCAACGGTTCATTTGCTTTTTTTTATATTGTTTATTTTAATTGTTTGAACAAAATCATCTCATTATTTGCATTCAGTATGTAGGTAGATGAAACACAATTTTTAAATAATTTGAGATAATTTATTTATATAAAAAATGTTATTTTTTAATCAATTAATAAAATGAAAAAAAAATTTACCAATGGTGGCTCTAAAAGCCCTGCCAAAGTAATGACTTATTTTCTGTACAAAATCTAGAAGTCAGAAATGGTCAAGAGTATTGGCTTTAAAAATTAATCATTTATATTTTATATTACTAATTATTAACTTGAAATGTAATTTTCTTCAATTAAAAATTATTTTGTTGTCGCAGTAATCGTAACTAATGCAGTTCAAAATGTGAACAAAAATGTCACGCGTACTTTTCATCTATTTTTCTAGCCTTGTATAATCCATTATTTATTTGAAAAATTGTTTATTCAAAATGTGTACTCTGTTTTAATATAAATGAACTAGTAGAAAATACATATTTTCCGTACTTCCCATAGTATAGGGTGATGCAGAAAAGTGGCTCATCCCTTTCATTTCTTAATTTATCAACCGTTTTTTTTTTTGTTATTAAGTCTTACCCAAAATCATCATCATTTCTAAATGAATGACGTAAATTTCAATTTTCTTCCACTTCTGCCACTACCACTTCTACCACAATGGCCCTAACTTTGTATTTTTAAATAGCAACCCCTATATATTTTTTTCTGGAATACTTGGGGGTAATTTTTAGTAAGAAAACATGTTTCAGTTAATTTTTGTTTTCTAATGCGATTTTTTTAAGAATGGTTCTAGAGGACCATAAATTATTTTAAATTATTTATAATGTTATGTCAAAAAAGCACAGTACTTTATTCTGATGAGTATTAAATAAGTTACTTCCACTAAATAATTCATTCAGTATGATTTTTCCGCCATAAGTAAATGTTTTCAAATGCCACCACAGTATTTCCCTAGGATTATTAAATTCCTTATTTTAATCCGAATCTAATGATATCAGAAATGCCATTAAAAAAATTGTCACAAAACAAGTCGTAAGACTTAAAATGACCTAAAGAATTCAGAAAAGTTAAGGTAACTACTAAATGAGTTGCAATTTAAAAATCAATAGTTGCGGTCATTTCCGGTTAAACCGGATGTGATACAAAGTCGAAATTTCTATCAATCAATCCTAAATATTGTTTTACATAAATTCGAAAAATTTAATAAAAATCGGCTGATGAAATAAGGCATTTTTCAGCGTCATCCTGTATACGTTTCGGTATTCGAAAGCTCCATTTATTAAAAATACACAATTTTTACAACAAACTTTTAAAACAAGTCAGCAACAATGTATCATCCATATTTGTGAGGATTTGTTTGTTTGTTTTTTTTTTGTAATTTTATGGGGTTATTTTATTTGCTTAAATAGGTTTTATTTCATTTTCCGCCATTTGTTTCCGCATAAATATAATATTTTTGTTTCGAAAATAATATGATGATTAAAATTGTTCGTTTGTTTTCAATTTTAGGCGGACCAATTAACAGTATTTTAACTAAGTGAAAACCGAATGACATTTCATAATACCAGTAATAAAAATAAACATGAAAATCGTTTTAATTAAATAATTTCGCAATTTATAATCCGGCTATTTTATATGAAAAGACTTATTGTTGTTGAAAATTATATTTCTAATTTCCATATGCCAAATGTATCATATAACATTTGCATAAAGATTAAAAATCAACAAAAAACAATTAGACCATATTTATGCAGAACAAACACTGTTTTGCTTACATCATAAATATCCAGCGATCGCGGTTTTAGCACTTCATTAATTGGCGTAAATAATAATTTAAAATATGTATAGGAGTGCAAATGTTTTATCAATTTATGCAAAATATTATTTTTCGTATTTTAAATGTGCTCATCGAAATTCGTGTTAATGGTTTTGTTCGCATGATTTATTTTAATAAAATGCCAAATAGTCAAAATCGCACCCAATGTCAATGAAACGAGGGATTTAAACAAAACAAAAAAAGAAATTCGCAAATTTCAACAGCGCATATAAATGTTGTATGCATTGTCTGAATTGGCTCACGCAATTTCGATCGAATTAATTACATTGCCAGTAAAACAATTGTTTCATTACACCTCTACCGTTAAAAGCTTAGAAGGGACTTTACACTTACTTATTTGGGTTACTTAGCCGGATTTGCCGATTTACGAACGATTCACTTGTCGCCTCTCGCTTCACTAACTCTTTACCGGATTTAAACTATAGCTATACCATTCTGGACTGGAAAGTGCCAATAAATTATAGGCGGACCTATGGATCATACTTTAAGGGCCCACGGTTTATCTTCCGGCAATCATGAAAGTCTATTTTCAAAATTTCTAACCATTTTTACCGCTTTTTATGAGGGTGCTATAATTTTTAAACATTTTGGTTCAATAATTTAATGAAATTTCAATAAAGTTAAATTTTTATAAAGTTAAAAATACTAATAAAAAGTTATGTACAGATTTATGACTTATCCAAATTTATAACAATTTTTGTTTTTACTTGTCATGACTGCTGCCATTTTATAATAAAATATTATGATGCATTTCGTCATATCTTAAGCGAACTTTTATGGCTTAAAAACTATCACAATCGCCATAGAAACTGTAGGTATATAAATTAGAACTTAAAAAGTTTAAATTTTCATGGCAATTTTCAAAAATGCGCAAAGGTTTGCATAAAATTTTATTAGTTTTCAATTCAGAATGTCTTAATTTGATTTTTTTAGGAATATAAATAAATTGAAACATCCAATAAAGTTACCTATTTGAATTCTGCTTTAAGGTCGCAATGTATATCATTACTTAAAAAAAATAATCAAATACCACTCTAACATCACCTATCACAGGGTATAAGTGTTTTTGATAGCTTTAAGGACTCACTAGTGTTTTAATACTTTTGAACTGATAGGATTGCATAATTAAAAAATAGACAATGAGAGGCTACTACCTTTAGCATTGCTGACCGCACTGTATAATTTTACTCTATTTTATTATTTTCTTTTATTAATTAATAAATTATATTATTATTGTTAATTTTATTTATAATTGGTCCTTACTTTTTATAAATACTTGGTAAGCCTATGATTTTTCTTTTTAAAATAAATATTAAATTTGGCTTTCGATCAGTACTCTTGTAAATATCTCACTACATTATACATATTGATTTTATTTCTGCCATCAAATCAACGACAACGATTTTTTATTCCTAAAGAAAAACTTTTTTACTGAATAAAAAACTTAATATTAAGTAACAGATGTAATTGTAAATTTTGACATTTCATTCTTCTCAATAATTTAATGCTTAAAGCAACTTTTTTGCATTTACTAATTTAAATTGGGCTAAAAAAATGTTTTTTTATAGTTTTACATAAAGAAAATCGCCACTTTAATATTTTTAGAATTGATCGGGGACTATTGAGGATCACCCTATATTTTTTTAATAAGCAAATGGCTAATTCGATACAAAGCACACGCTTTGTGTGCATGCAACGCATTTACAACTGCTGTTTTCTTCTGAAAGGCGCAAGCATTTTATTAAATTGCAATGAATAATTAAATTAAAAATTAGCATTCCCAGAAAACTCCATCGGAAAACATAATAAATACAGCTTATCTGTGCACATTCCTTTTTTATTCCTGATTAAACGTGCAATTTTTTAGGACACGTCGATTTTAATTTTAGATATTTTTCCATAACTGCAATTTTCTGCGAACAGAACAATAAAATTCTAATTTAAATATTTTGCATTTAAACTTTGTTATTTCTAAATTTACCATAATTATAATAAAATTTACTCTACCGTTTAGATTACAGCAAAAAGTAATGTTTGATTTGAATTTTAAACAGTTTTCCGTTACTTCGATGTTATAAAATTTAAATGCTACATTATAGTCAGTTGTATTTTATTAATTTTCTCCAACGCAGTTAATTACTTTTCTGTAGCAGGTAAGCTTACTGCGCGCAAACATAATCTATTCAAACGAATTGCAATTTATTTAACTTCGGGCACTAATCAAGTTTACTAAATTAAATAGTTGCCAGCTGAAAGTTGGTGGAAAATGCACGCTGCAAGGATGAAGTGGCACGAATACAAGTTAGTGGATCGTTTTTTTATGTTTTCGCTGTTTAATTAATTCGAATTTATTTTATTTGATAAACTGTTTCGACATTTAATTTCTTTGATTGATTCGGTGTATCATTTACGCAATTGAAATAATTGAATTTCAATGGTGTAAATGTTTCATTTGCTTTTGTTTATTTATTCATTGAATTGGTGAAAAACTCATTTTGTAATTATGCTTCGTAGTTGAAATCAAACAAATTGATCGCTTTAATTATTATAATTATGTTTTTGTTGTTTTGTTGTTAGTAAAAAAAAAATCACAAAATTGCCACTGTGCATATAAAAAGTATTGATGTCTTTTTTTGTTTATTTATTCTATAAAAAGCGTAAAAAAGTCGATCTGTTTGTTTTTCTTCATGGATATTTATTGTAATGAATGTATAAAAAGTACTGTACATAATTTGGTTTTAGTAGATTTGTTTACGGGGTAACTCATTAAATTCAAATTTAATTTATGGTTAAATCACTTTTAATTGCCTAATTCGGATTTTAATTTACTGTTACCTCTGTCCCAAATTATGGCAGACATATCTGTTTTTTGTTTGGTATAAAATTATGATATTCAAATTACCTATTACTTCCATAAATTTAAAGTCATAAAAGTTTATTCATAATGTAAATTTTGTTCCAAATTTTATTCGGAAATTTGTTTTGAGCAGAGAGTACTACTTAAACATTACACATAGAAATGATTTTTAAAATTAAATGATTAAAACCCGTTTAGCTTATTTATCTTCGTTATTCAAAGATTCTCAAAGAAATGTGTACCTTAATTTGGGACATTATGAGAGATTATTTCTTAGACCATGGAGATCAATAACTCTGTGCCTCATCACGGACATATAAATTGTAAAATTTAAAAATAAATAATAAAACTTGTGTGTGAAAGTTTTTTTAATCTTGAAATTAAGGTGTTTCATTTTTTGGAATATTTATGACGTCTGCCATGCCTCGGCTGAAATCCCAAATTCCCGCTCCAGGATGGTAATCTACTAATCATTTAAAAATAATTATTATCAATTAGAATATATCTTAAGATACAGATAACTTGAAATAGTATTAATAAAGTTTAAACTTAAAGCCAAGAATAAAAATCGAAAATTACATAATTTGCCATAATTTTAGACAGAAAGAAGTATTATATTACGTTAATAGGTTGGAAAGTTTTATTTCTAGGCGTTTGAATGCTTTCTAGCCAATTAGTCTAAGCGATCGCGAAATTAATACATCGCGAACTGAAATGTGGCCGGCAAATACGCACTTTCTGCATAAGGCTAAAGAAAAATATTTTATCCCTATGTTAAAACTTTCTTTTTTTTTCTTCTGTAGTTTATGTTTATTTTATAATTCTATTAATAACATAAAGGAGGGTTGTTTTAATTAAAGCCAGATCCACCATTATTATATTTCCCGTATGGGATTTAATTATGCGTTCTAAATTTATTAAAATTAACATTTGAACGGATAAATGTTATCCTATTATCATTAAAGGTTGCATTTAATATCCCTATAATGTTTAGATAAGTCCTTAAATAAATAATTAAATTTATGCGCTCCCTGCATAAATAAATATAATGATTTTACGTAACCAATTTAGTTAGCCAACGGATAAGCAAAGAAAGGAACATAAATAGAATAACTTATATGATATCAAAAAAAAAAAAAAAAAGGAAAAATCCATTAATAAAATTGAAACAAAAGGGCCACGTTTATAGAAAGAAGGTCGGAATAATGGTAATGTAAAGTGCACAGGTTGCGGTTCCCGGTCGTGTGTGTTGTATACCAAATGAAATGCGTAGCGCATCGCCAAACGGGATTTCGATGCGTGCCACGGTCCTTGATCCATTATGAATGGTCCGAATGTTTTGTGCGCCTTTCCACTTTATGGCGTTTGTCGTCCTGTGCCCCCAATCTATGGAGCGCGCACTGCCGTTGCAGGGGGACTCTGCGGTCCCACCGGGGGAGTTAATAAAACAACACCAGTACACACACGCACGCACACACTGGGGCGCGGAAAAAAAAAACCCACCGCTGGGGTGTCTAACTGCAAATCGAAACACTAATTTAGGGTGTAAATTCAATCGGAAACGTGTAAAAAATACCTAACCTTAATTAACTTTAACAGACCAAGCTTTTGCTTTTTTTTTCATGCACTACTCGTATTTATTTGTTGGTGTCGGTCGGACAGGTGTGGCGCCGTAAGGCGTAAGTACAATTGTCGCGATCGCTGTTTAAAAGTTTCGCAACGACGTGCGTTGTGTACATTTTTGATGATGTGCACCCTCTAGTTCTGCCCGTTCGGCTCGCTCACGTTTTTCCTCTGTTCGGCAGCAGCAGCAGCAGCAGCATTAGGGAAATATTTGTAAATGGGACACGATAATCGAATCAATTTACGCGTCGCCGTCTCTCCGACTTCCTCGACAAAGCTCATATTCGCTGCTTTGACGGCGAAATTGTTATATTTATATTATTAAATGTTTCGCTTTCTAATTGGATTAACGTTTTTTTCCCTCTTCTTTTTTTCTCATTGAGAGCTAAGAGCCTTATATTTTAATCTTTTGTCTCGTATTCCTCGTTTTGCTTCGGGAAATTGAGCAGGAAAAATTCTTTTATAAAACTCATGTTTTTCCAATTGTTATGTAACTTTTTTCTGGGTAAAATATTATACAAAAGAAGGTTTTTCGTTAAGTAATTCTAATTATTACTGAATTTCTGTATCTCAACTTTATTGCTTTATTGCTGTGAAAACGTTTCATTTTTTTTACATTATCATTGCGACTTGCTTAAAAGTTCTGTTGCAACCATAAAAACTAAATGACGCAATATAACAATTTTCATTTTTGAATTTAGATAAAGGCCTAATTTTAATTTATAATTGCTGCTGGTTAATTGAAGAAATAATTAATGAAAATATTGGAATGATATGTTGTTAATGTCTTATACTCACAAGCAAATGAAAATTTCCTTAATTTTTACTACCAATGTCCCAAATTATGGTACACATTTCTTTAAAAGTCTTTTATTACCGAAGCTAAATGATTTCTAATCATTTCCATCCTAAAAAAATATTGCTATTTTAAATATTTAAATAGTACTCAGTGTTCAAAACAAATTTTGAACCGTTTGTCAAAATTAGTTAAAAAAGTGGAAGAAAAAAAACATACAATGATATAATCAACACCTGTTAAGAAAAAAATATGGGAGATAGAATAAATTAAAATAGTGGTGTATATTAGAAAAGACATCGAAAAATCAAGAAACTGATTTATGACCACCGTAATGAAATTTAATAATTCCTACTTCAACATAAAATAAGGAAAAAAACTGAGCCACGGAGCTATTAACGAAGTTGCAACCAAATTTGTATTTTATGAAAATGATGTAATTGCAAAAAAAAAGTAATATAAGAATATGAAATTTTGAATAAAAAAAAATATGTACAAATTTCAATGAATAACTTTCAATAAAATTTATTGATTTGTAGTATTTAATTGTATACCACAATTTGGGATAAACCGATTAACGCAGTATACATTCAAAGCAATATAGAAAATCTAACCCTTCTCTTTTGAAAAAGAAAAAAAAAATCAAATTTAGTGACTTTCAATTAGTTTTTAATGAATAACAATTAATTAATACTGAAGGAAGATACAAGGAGCTTACACTTAAAGGTTCTCGCAATTAAAGTAAACGGAATTAACAGCATGTATAAGCGCAGAAGAAGCTCTAATATAAACAAACAATGTGCGGCCATTCGTCTCACCTTTTCCGAGCCCATTATTATTGCATCTCATTAGACGGCTCTAAGTAAGGAAATTAGATTTTAAATTACCCGAAAGCAACACTCGCCAACGCCGGTATTACTCACAGCCAAACGAATATAAACAGCGTCCCGCATTTTCCACTATCCGCATAGTCTTATAGTTGTGAAGAAAAGGCATCACTTAAAATTATTCTTTAAGAGAGAGAGAGATGAAAAAGAAAAAACCGGGAGAAAATGCAAGCAAGGGCAACTTTTTCTATTTCGTCAGGTCGAATAACTTAAGAGACCCTCACCTGAGTCCTTAATTATCTCAAAGAGTGTAATGAAACCATCCTGAGGGACCCTTAAGTTTCCTCGAGAGATAAACGATCTGCAAGAGAAGCGTCGGCGAAATCTCCTTTATCCGCAAACTTAAAATACATTATTATTATTTTCGAGCATCCGGAAAATGTGCTCAAACAAAACCATATGAAGCATGTAGGGCCATCATTTCCGCGGAAATGTCAATCGCGCGCGGTGATCTTCGGCGTGCGTGCTCGCCGCCCGCAATTTATTTATTTAACAAATTGAATTTCGCTTTTTGCGCCATCGATCGGCGAACATTGTCTCTTATATGCTTTCGTGAAATACGTCGACCGAAATGAGACAAGCGGGGCGCGCACATATAGGAAGGCAGTCAAATAAAGTCTGGCAGCGGTTACGGTTGTTTTTATAGGCGGATTTATGATATTCCATATCCGGGCTCAATCAATTTTGCGTTTTCCATGACTCCATGCCTCCTTGCGCACCCGTCAGATCAATCTTGCCCTCATTGACCCACCATAGCCGCGCGACGAGAGAGCTTCTCTTCATCTTCTTCGTCGAAGAAGAATTTCCTTTAATTGGTTCGTTTTCTGTCCGACCGATTTTAATTGTGATTGCAAGAACTCAAAGCTTGCCAGCGCAATAAAGTAGACGAAAATCGCAGTTACAGTGGGAAAGGAAGCAAAACAAAAGCTACTGCTTTATGTCTAACATATACCGATTTTTCCATTAATTAAGTCTTCGACGTCGTAAAATTGCGCAATTAAAACTGCTGTATTTTTCTTGTAAATTTCGGACCCGGGCTTTACCCTCCTCGGCTTACGGAGACCTTAAGGAGCCTCGGTTGCTCGTCTCGAAGGACTCCGGACCCGAGCAACCCTACGGCACATCATTTATTCACGTGTGCCAGCTTTGCGTCCCCCGCTTTTTCCACCCTTTTTTTAAATCTAAAATATTAGCCGTATTAATGACGAGCCTTCCTTAAGACTAACCTGGTACTGCTTTCTGATATATCCTTTCGATAGAACGGCATTGGAATTGGTTACGTCCGCATCTTTCAGAAATTGAATGCAAATATTGGCTCGTTACGAGCTATTTGGTCGTTTGTCTGTTTAGTAATCGTCGGTGGATTGTGTGGAAGGCTAATAATAAGTGGAATAAATTAACAGTTAGGTGCATATAAAGAGCACAAAAGGGTAACGTTTTCAAAGGAAAATTAATGATGGCTTGTCAATAACGGTAAGGGCTGTGAAGACCCAGGCGCCACTTTCATTAATATTAATAAAAATCATGATTTTATCTGGTTTATTAGTTGGAGGGCAAATTACTTTGCGTGTAGGTGCTCACCCTTAGTTTCACCCTCTGTTTGTTTAGGGGTTCACTTTAGCGCATATGTTTTTATTTCATATTGTAATATTAATGATTGGTTTGGTATACATATAATGTGGAGCTTCCATTCAGGTGAAAATAATTACATTTTTTATTAAAAAAATGTTTTTGTTTTCTATGCAAATTTTATTTGATGTAGTATTTTTTACTATTTTTAATTAAAGTTTGTTTTTTATCGTTTCCGATTGTAGTTTGCCTTTATTTTACAAATTTCATATTATAATATTTATAAATTTTGTTTATGTTCTTCTATTATTTGATAGTGTTTTATGCTAAACTATTATGTAACATTGAAATATTTTAGTTATGTTAAAGTAAAATTTAAAGGCAATAACATTTGAGTTATTATAAAATTCTATTAAAATCACATATGAAGGCGCCGGGCTATCATTTAATCTTTGCTGAAATTTGCTTACAACTTTGTACAATTAAAGTAAGATTGCCGTTATACTATTCGTTAATATCTTCAAAGGTGGATTAAAAAATTCTACCTCACTTTTATATATAAAAAAAAAAATAGGAATTTGAAATATGTTAAAATAATTGTTAAGTTGTCTATAAAAAATAATGTAATCGGAAGTGATCATGTCAAACATATTGCAAGTAAGTAGCCTAAGAAAAATAATTACATTATCAAGAACAAAAAAATATAATCTATGAATGAGAACGCAAAATAAATTATTAGAATAATTTTGAAACAATTAAAATTAATAACTTAGTTTATAAAGAATAAAGCACATTGTTAGCCCTTTTACTCGTAGAGTGAAAATTTGTAGGCACGTTTAGTTAGCAAGCAAGAAGGAATTTGGGTAACCCGTATATGTCTCTATTAGTAATTTAGCATTTGAGGGTTGTGTGGGCGTAAAAGTGCACGTGCGAACACGAAGTGTATTTGTCACGTACCGCAGACATCGAACGCGGTTTGTAGTCGGAGGCGACGCTTTTTCCCCGGGCCATATCGCAAATGGCACCGCACGCTTATAGAAACTGAATTAAACGTTAATAATTCGGCGAGTTTGTTGCGCGCTGATATTTTCATTATAATATTATGTACTCCACATACCTCCATGTAGTATACCCTCGTTACATTTACAATATATATATATATATATATATATATACATTATATATTTGTGCACACCAACACTTATTATATATTTCAGCGTATATGTATACAGTGTAGATACATTATATTTCACTTGCACACGTGCTCTTGTACGCAATATATCACCGGGGGTAAAGCTGCTTATTATAATAGGAGTACGGGGAGGTCGTTGAAAGGCAGCCCGGAATAAACAACAAACTTCCTTGCAACAAAGTCGATGAAATTTACTGAGCCGAAAATATTAATAAGCAGCGAGAGTTAGTTTCTAGGAAATGGTAACGTGACGAACTTTATTTATAATTTTAATTTTCGACATTTTACGTTGATAATATTGTATGTACACATTCACTATGACGCTGCACATAGTCATTTTGTATATTTGCTTTTGTCTTGGACTTGGA
>JASKGO010004154.1:0-39951 GCA_030556065.1 Holobus sp. GC000080
AGTAATTAAATGAGTAAAAGTGAGAAAGAAAAACCCCACATAAATATCAGTAACTCCGGTAACTCCTATTTACTGAGAAGTTAAATTTACTGAAAGGTGAATATACCGGCCCTTAATGTGTTTAAAGTTAAAGATTTTTTGTTTCGTTTTCATGGGGTTATAGAGGGCCTAGTCCTTTCTCCGTTCTTCGCAGAGAAATTTTTAGTTATAAAAATTACGCATACTAATTTAGTAAAAATCATCAAACTCTGAATCACGATTTCACCAATTTGGTAATTATAGATTTGGCATCCTTAATGCACAGATACAATTTTTTTAAACAATTTTGCATCGATTGACGAAAATATTTTTTGCACCACTTCAATTTAGTTCATTTTAGTGATTTTCGTCAGTTCCAATTTTTTTTTTAATTTTATGCAAAAATAAAGCTATTAAAGTATTCTGATTTTTTTATTTTAAATTTCTTCTCTTCCTTAATTAATCGCCTAACCAGTATTATAATAAGGTCTTAAAGTCAAAAGTCTCATTTAATAAAGACAGTCATAGTTCTAGGTGCGATTTTCTTTCGTGAACCATCATTATTTTCCCATCGACAGGACTTTGGTTGATGCGTGACATGGCTGATTAATGGTCAGTGGATGGTCAGTGGTTTGTGTAGTGTGCAGGATGGGGCGCTCAGATATTTTGTCATTTAGTCATTGACAAAAACACAATTTATAAACGGAATTAATTTATTTAAAAATTCGAATTCTTTCAATTTTTAAATTTATAAAGGCTTTAACAAAATTCAGTTATTTTTGATAGTTAATTAGATCTTAGGACAGCTATAATTTTAAAAGTTGGTAGATCACATTTCATCTAACTAAATTGCCAATGAATTATTTGAAAAATGTCAATTAATCAGACATCAAAGCGTCATTTCTTTTGCATCGAAATTTATAAAACGGCTAAATGCTAAATTCTTATGTTATTGGGTGATGGCCATTTTTGAGCCACCTCTGAATTGCTTTTCGTTGATACAGTGAAGTGTGAAGTAAATTTTATGGTTTCCGGTTATTTTACTTTATTATATGGGTAACATTTAAAATCCAACGAATTGAAATTGTCTTAATTTCCATGGTTTCTTAAGAAAAGTAAATCAATATGATAAGTGGTTACAAATTACTTAGTAATCAATTGATCACTTCCTTAAATTTAAAATATATTATTATATTTATAGGGTGGTCCATTATTTGAGGTAAGAATGACGGTTTCCAAACAAATCAATATAATTTAGTTAATTAATTCTAAAGAAAAATTCAATTAATTTTCAGTAAATTAGGATAATAATGTTTTATTATACTATTAACCTTTATTTTTTTAAATGATTAATTAAAAAAATATTGAGAGTATAAAAAGAAAATTTTACACAAAAAAGACGTTAATTATAATTACTTTTCATTAAATTTTAAAATAATAAACAATTAATGAAATCTAATTATTGCGAGAGTAAAAATTTACCTTTTCAAAATTCTATAAAAATCTTCTTCTTCCACAGAAAACAATTCATTACCACATAAATTAGCAACCGAAACCAATTTAGCTTGCGCAAAGATATTTGCCAATCGTTATTCCGATCGATATTTAAAAACAAAGAGGCGCTCACTCTAAATGTCAATGAAGATGCATCCTTCGCAAATCGAACGCACTCATTTGCAGATGAAGAAGGCGAACATGAAGAAGAAAAAAAAACCACTCACTATAAGAGTTCACTTTTGCCACGAAACGCGCAAATCAACGAAAAGCTTTAAGCTTTATGCACAATAAAATAACGTTCGCTCGATTCAACGGGGGACTGAAGAGATTAAAAGTACAAACGAATATTATACACAGTGCAACAAACAGCAACAATTGCTGCGAGCAATTGGGCACTTGAAGAGGATGTTATTGTTTCGGAGTGCTCTTAATTTAAAGTTATCTTGCTCTCGCATTGCCACTGCTGCTGCTGCTGCTGCTGCTGCTGGCTGGTTCATCGTTCCTATCAACATCATCATTATTTACAGTAATCGCTGCTGCAAGCTCTAGATTATAGTGATAGCGAAATTTAAACGATGACTGTTTTATAAATTATATAACTAGCTGTACTCTTGTAGTGGAAGAGCTACTGCTTTCATGCTTTAATAAAAACGTTACCGCTTTTTTTTTCGGTTGTCTCTCTGTTTGTTCTCTTGTTCCGCTCCTTCAGCTGGCTTACTCGTAATGATATGGGAAAACTGCCTTGTTAATTAATAATTACTTGACTGTTAAAGCTGTTAAGTGTTCTTACTTATTTTATTAGTTATACAGGGTGATCAGGGAATTTGATTTGCATTTTGCTGCTGTTTATTTACAAAATAATTTCTCTTTGATTTTGAAATTTCGAATTAATTGACAATAATTTAAGGTTTGTTCCACTTCCGGTTTGGTAATTATCTTAATTTTTGATATTCAAAAACTATTACTTTAATTTTTGGGATTTTAAGAGTCATTTTAGTCGAAAACTTGTTTTTCTTCAATTTTTATTTTCTCTGTTTTTTGTCTACAAAAAAGGCTCTTCTCTTGGATCATGATTGCATACATTTCGGAATCATTTTTTAGTTTTTTCTTATTAAAAAAAACATATTTTTCGTGTTTATAACAAGAAAATATTTTTTTCACATTTTTTATATGTTTTATTATAACTATTTTAAGTGTTCTCCCTTACTCAATACTATAAATTATGCAAGTAAAAATCCCATGAAGTGGTCAATCGTTTAATTTATTGTAGTTTACTTAACTGCGGAATTTGTTTGATTGCACTTTTAGTACTTGTTAAATTTTATAGCTACTTTGATGGCCTATGTGCAAATAAAGACATTCGCTGAAAATATAACGTTAAATTAAGAAATTTCGTCTTTTTAAATAGCAATAATTATATTACTATCATAATCTCAATTTAAGTTTAATAAATAATTTAATTACTTTAGATTGTGTATTATTTGTTCATAAATTAATGTGACTTTTACTCTAAACAGTACAGCGGCCTTTTACTATTCAATTTTGTCATTTTCTTTGAATTTTACTTTTCACAAATATATATATATTTTTGATTAAACCCCAAATGTTGTTATTCATAAAATTTTCATTATTCAAATAAATTTTCACCACTAATTTTTAGGATATATTGTCCTTTATCAAAATCCAAAAGAAAACATTATTTACATCTTTCGAAATTTCCGGATATAATTTTAAAGTGCGCGGTATTCGCTTTTATAGCGGATGCACAAGAAGTATCCCATTTATGTCCCTTTTTCTCAAAAGTCACCGCTTCAAATTTTTAAGTTTTACTCTTATTATCTTATTTTTTAAAGAATATAGTTCATTAACAAAATCAAAGATAAATTTTCTACTATGACTTTATTTGTTTCTAAAAAATAAATTTTAGATGCGCGGCGTCTACTTTTATAGCATTCAAAAAGCGAGTGCAATATAAAAGTCAATTTCTATCAAAAATTATCTTTTTGATTTTTAAATTATCACTTAGTTTTTATAGAGCATATTATTTGTTACCAAAAACAAAAATTACATTTTATTTACGTCTTTTTTGTTTTCCGGAAATAATAATTAAGTGCGCGGCGCCCATTTCTAAGGCGATTGCAACATATATTTTTTTTTTTCGGAAGTCACTGCTTCAATTTTTACAGTTTTAGTTTTATTTTACAGGGCATATTATTCGTTATCAAAAACCGAAATAAAATTTTATCCATGATTTTCCAGTTTTCCGGAAATAATTTTTAAGTGCGCGGTATCCACTTCAATGGTACTTGATTGACTAGTATTTAATTTATCGATTATAAACAAGAAAAAGCGAAATTTGAAAGTTAAAATATGTTGTTTTAATGTCTTTTGGTACTTAAGACTTATTATCAGAATTCATGCCAGAAAAAAAAAGTTGACTTAAATAATGCAAATGTTTTCCAAACATCAAAAACCATTACATTAAAATTAAAAAAAAAAATTTAATAAAAAATATTTAAATTAGTAAAAAAAATTAAATTAAACTTTAAATTACATAATATTTGTTTATTTAATTTTGCAAGTACTACCATTAGAAATAAAAATTATTTTTATTACCGTCATCCTCTATAAGTAACTATACTCGTAAAATTAATTAAATTTATATCAAAAATAATTAATAAACAAATAAATAAATAAAATATAAAATAAAATGAGGACTTATCGAAACATTTATTTACTCTTTTCATCAGCAAAAAAAAAACGCAAAAACTACAAAATTAAATTAAAGAAAAAAGTAGTTACATGGATAATACGAAAATCCTAATTAGAAAGTAAAAGAGATGTAGCAACTTACTAGGAATTAATCTACGAAAACTACTAAACGGATTACATATTTGAAAAACATTAAGCATAAACAATTTTATTAGCTAATTTACTTTAACGAGAACTAGTTACTGAGACCCGAGATCGATTTGCATACAGAAAGTAATTGTTTAAGTTCCCATGAAAAAAGACAATTATACGTTTCGTGGGTTTTTGAACTTTGTGTACGTTCAATAATTTAATGACTACACTTTTCGATTACTATACTTCGATACTTCGACTTTGTTGTCTACTAGCACAGAGATCAGCGAGACTACAAAGAGAAGGAAGAAAATGTCAAAACTAATTCCAGCAAATTGTTTGCAAAGAACCTTTGCATTTTAAGAATGAAAATTTAAAAGAAAAAAATAACTACATTGCGCGTATCAATACTCGTATTTATCCTTGGACATTATTTGCGACTTTTATTTCCGACTTTTACACTTGTTTATTCTGCAAACAGTGTAAATATTTATTTATCTCCTTGCTCAACGAACTATAAACAATAAATAGTTCCTTCTACTATTCCATTCTATTGCTCTTAAAAGTTTAAAAATCGTTTGCCACTTTTCTCCATTGCAAAAACCGATTTTTTACAGCTCAAAGAAACAGTAGAAAAAAGGAAATTTTATTAAAAGCTATAACAGCGACGCATTGCCTTTGAAGAGATGTTGTTAACATAAAAAAGCAAGGCTCGTTGTGCGACGTGTGTGGAAGTACAGTGAATTTTTCTTACGTAATGTCACTTTCTTTAGGAAACCATCATTACTATCATTAGTCATTCGATGTGCATATAAAATGTAACAAAAACATTGCAATTCGCTTAAGAAACGAAAACCTATAACAACAAAACAATTTGCATTTAACCCACAAAAAATATTCCTTCGGATTTTTTTTTCTTTTGAGAATTTTTTTTTTGTTTTCGATGAAAGAAACAAAAGTGCTAAATGTATGTTGCAATCAATGAACTAGAAAGTGTTCCCATCTGCACTCAATGGACGCAATTTGCAATTTTTTTTTTAATTAGTGCAAATAACCTACTTAGAATCACTTTGTTCTTTATTATTAATAAATAATTTCAGTTTCGACATTTTTCTTTGCTGTACAATACTCTGCGCATATTATAGTACTGACTACTGAGTGTCGTTACTTATTAATTATTATTTCATAGCTAGCGCAATGTAATTTCAGTAATTACTCAAATTAATAAATTAGAAATTTTTGTGGTAACATCCCTAAAGTTTTTGTTGCATAAATTAATTGTTTAAAATTTGCATTAAATTTTAATTCAATTGAAATTTTCACTTTTTGTGACAAAATAATTTTGCAATTAATTTAGCAAATTTTACTTATTGCAATATTATTAATAATATTTTGTTGTTTATGATAAATGTAATAAGTAATTTAATTATTAGTTACTTTTCTTCAGGAACTAATACTGAGTAATTTAAAAGGACGTAAAAAAACTATTACATTTATAATGAATTTCTACATCGGCAAGGAAAAAATATTTTATTTAAATGGTTTAATTACAAAGTAATAAATAGAAAGCAAAAAGTCCAAGAAAAAGGTAATTTATATTAAACTAAGAGCAAAAAAGAAATATCAAGGAAAAAATCTAGTGATTTAAAATCTTGAGATGAATTACTGATAATTGTTTCTTCATGTTTTCTTAAATTTATTTTACCTTTTTTATTTGAGTCAATTAAATAAAAAAAGGTTAAATTAGTTTTATATTTAATTAATTTAATTTATATTAAAAAAACATAGATAAAAAATTAAAGTTTATTTATTTTTAAGAGCAAATGAGGTATAACAATAAAAAAATCACAAAACTTCAATGTGCAATAAAATTTATTTGTTCTTGATTGTTATATAATAACTACCTTATTTTTAATTATATTTAATTAAAGATTTTGTAAATTATTCATTATTTTTTGCAAAGAAAACATTTCATTTTGCACATCTTTTAACATAATATTCTTTAAAAAAAAAAAAAAAAAAATTAATACAAATTATAAAACAAAAGTTTTTTTATGGAGAATTCTTACTTACCTTTTTTCATTGTCCTTTTTTGAAAAGAAAAAGCGTTTGCATTTTTAATTATTTTAAAATAAGTTATAAAATTAAATTTAAATTAGATGAATTCCTTGGTGAAATGTCATAATTATGAAGTGATGGATTTATTGCAAAAAAAAATTGGAAAGTGAATTTAATAAAAAACAATAAGCAAATTAAATAATTAAAAGAATTTAAAATTTTCTACTTTTTCATTAATTTTAATACGAATACTTTTCAAAATGATCATGAAAGTACTTCACCACCCCTTGTTAATTTCTAAACCAATTAAACTAATTGTTCAAATTACAAAATTAATAATTTTTATTTTATTTTCGCAAAGCCATTTGATAAGAACTTAAAAATTTAAAGTAAATTAAGTTAAAATCATTAATCAAGTAGAAAGTAACATAAAATTAAATAAAATAAAAGTAATTTAACGATTATCCTGCAAAAATAAAGTACAAAATCTTTAAGGGCAAAAAAATGTTTGCAAATTAGATATAAGAAATCAATCATGATAAAATAAATGTATTTAATTAATAACATCAAATTAAGCAATAGATTAAAATCAATATAAATTAATCGGATTCCTATGTAAAAAGTATCTTATGTAATTTCGAATACATTTACGAGGGCAAAAAGAGAGCCAGATAGAGAGAGAGAGAGAGAGAGAGAGTAGTAGAGATAAACAAGGCGATTTCCTCTCGAAGGAGCAAAATGAGTGGCAAGTGAAGTCTGATGATGAGAGAATAAACGCTCCGTGCGCTCGGTGCGGTAAGTGCAAATGCTGATTTGCAAAGAGAAGCGTCCAGTTTATAAAATGCATCTCATAATATCGGAATCGGATGAAGGAGAAAGTGGTCGAGTTAAATGCGTGCGTCTCACATTCTTGAGGTTTTAATGAAATCTCTTAAATTACCTTTCACCAATATGCTCGCTTCTGCGATCTTATTTCGGAAAATGTGCGCCGATTTTTTCTCTCTTCTTTCATATACTATAGGTACAGATCGATAATCATAATTTAATGATTTCGCAAGCGATTCAAGTACATGTAAGCCACGGAATTCATCTTTAATGCCTTGCTCAACAATCGAACATAAAACAAGAAGCGTGATTTGCATAAAGACGTAATTAAGCATATAGTACAATAAAACATGTGTTTATTGTAATTGCTTTCGTTTTGTTTCATTTCGATGAATGCGTTTCTTGACTGGTTAATTTGATTTTTGGACATTAGTTTTCTTTTCTTTTGAGTTTAATAAATTTGGTGTTACTACAATTAAAATTGTGAAGCAATTGTAATAATTTTTAATTAAATTTCTGTAATTTGTTTTGTATGGTTTTATTTAGTAGTTAAAGTTGTGTTTTTCATTATAAGCGTTATATTATGGTTGAGTTATTTGATAGAATTTGAATTTTATTATTATTATTCTAAATTAGAAATATTTAATGAGTTTTAATTTGGGTTCCTGGTTTTCCTTAAAGAAACTAAGAAATTGCTAAAAAATAGTCATTTGTTTATTTGTTTTACAATTCAAAATTTATTATTTTTCACTTTTCTTATGAAAATTAAATGATCCGGAAATTAAAAAAAAAAAAATGAAAAATGAATATTTTAAATAATTTTCTTATGTTTGTTTCGAATTTCTCCTATTAAAATTTAAATAATCCCTAAAAGGAGTCTTGTTGTTCAATAAAATTTTTACTATTAATTTTTGTGTGTGTTATATTGTCTTTTATCTAAATCTAAAAGAAAACATCATTTATGTTTTTCCGGTTTTCCGGGAAATCTATTTTTTGTTACGCGGTATCCGCTCATACAGAATATGTACAAGAAATGTCTCATTTATGTCAACTTTTCTCAATAGTCACCTCTTAGATTTTTCAATTTTCACTCTTATTTAATAGAGATTTTTGTTTTTTATCTAAATCAAAAATATAATCTCATTTTTGACTATTTTTGTTTTCCAGAAATAAGTTTTTAATACGCGGCGTCCATTTCTAAAGTTGATGAAATGCGAGGACCTTATAAAAGTTACTCTTTCTCAAAAGTCACTAAGTGAATTTTTAAATTTCCACGCTCATTTTATAGAGAATATTACTTTTTAATAAAATTAAAAATCAAATTTCAACTTTGTCGTTCTAGATTTCCGGAAATAATTTTTAAGTACGCGGTGTCCCCGCTTGTAGCGGAAGTACAAAAAGTGCTTCATTTAAGTCATCTTTTCTCAAAAGTCAACCTATTGATTTTTTTATTTTCATTCTTATTTTAAGGAGCATTTTGTATTTAGAAAAATCAAAAATAATATAAAATTTATGTTTTTTTTTTTTTTTTTCGGAAATAACTTCTAAGTTTTTTATAAGCCCATTTTTAAGTTGGGCGCAGTATATAAATGAAATTATCTCCGAAGTTACTTTTTATATTTTAAAAATTTTGCTATTAGTTTATAGTGCACATCATCTTTTTTCAAAATCCACAATAAAAATGTTCCAATGGTTTTCCGGTTTACCAGAATTAAATTTTAAGTCCTCGGAATCAACTCCAATATTGTTTGATTAATTTTGAATGCAAACATTGAAAGAAGCTAAGAATAGATATTTTAGTATCTTTTAACAAGTACTATCAAAATTCAAGTTTTAAAACAAAAACTTCTAAAGATTTTGTTTCATTTGAAGACCTGTATCATTCATTACTCAATAATAATCAAATATATTTATTATTATGCTTCGATTAAGATTTCTGATCAGATGTAATAGAAAATAAGAATTTGGGTCATAGACAAAGTGAAGGTTACCGAATTCACTTTCTTGCTTTTGTCCAATTAATGCAATTGCCGATAGACAGAGATTCGATTGTTCCGATCTGAGCGGTCGATTAATAATTTTTGTGTAACGAAATTTAACGATATAGCTTTCGTAAAATTAGAAACATTAGTTATATAATCAAAAAGTGAAGAAAAAAAAAATAGATTAAAAGGATATTTATTATCATCAATTTGTGCATGTGTATCATTAATTAGTAGTCAGTTTAAGTAGTTTTTATTTTGGAGAAACTTAAACTCGTTTCGTCTCTGAAAAGAAAGACCACATTACTTTGAAATTACCAAAAAATGTTCGTATTCGCCAACTGTTATGCGTATAGTATAATGCGTTTAATGTTACGTAGCAAGCAAATGATTTATTTAATTTCCAACGGTTTTTCCAATACACTCTATACGTTTATCATCACTTAAAAGAACACTTATCGCCATTAATGCAGATTATTACCGTATAAAAATTGCACTTTATTCTTATGTTTTTATGTACAAACTTTCTCCTTATCAAAAAAGTATTAAAAAAAAAACAACAAAAAATCCGAAACAAAAAACAGCAGACTACTGGTTTTTAATTTATTAATTTATATTTAAGCGTTTCTCTATCTATAGTATTAAAGAAAAGTAAAAAAAAAACACAAGTAGAAGAAACAAAATATACAGCCCACGGGTAATTTAGCAATGATAGTAATTAATCAGATTTAATTATAATAATATTTGTTAACGTTTGAAATGTGAAATGCAAATGGTTAGCATTAATAATTCAACTAACAATAATAAATTAGCGCGAATTGTCGGCTGCGAATTGTAAAAGCCTCCGTACACTTGAAGTCCAGCAGTTTCGATGCTCTGCTTACAGTAATCGCCATCGTAGAGCCATCCGACGTACTCCCTGGTGCGCAGATTTTCGTTCCGCAGCCACTCTTCCAAAGGTCTGAAGTACTCCCTGAGGGCGGATCCGCTGAGGCGCGTTTCCCCGGTCATCTGGTACAAAGTGTCCGGCCACGGAATAGAAGACCCTTTTTCCATCATAGAGCTGTAACAGCCGAAATGCAATTATCGGTAATTATAGGAAATATGTCTCACAACACACACACACATCCACATACATACAAGCACATGGACATAACAGAAACAAACAAATACACGTGAAGAAAAGATAGCAGGTATTATAATACATATGGGGAAAAAAACGTGCCGTTGTTGGCTAATCGTTTGCATGTGTGTGTTAGTGTATGCGCTATGTGAACCGTATTATATTATTAAATAACGCCGCACACAGAAAGAGTCGATGGCGAAAGTGATGTGGAGGTATAAAAAGCGGCGAAGACACTGCGACATTAAGTAGTAGTTGTTCTGAATTCGAATCATCATGAAGGCATTGGTGAGTTGCTATTTTTGAGGTCCGCTGTGCGATCGGTGCGTTTTCTTTTTTTTTCCCGTTCCTAAAACCGAAATCTTCTTTTTTTCTTCTGAAGCTGTGCTTTGCGATCTTAGTCCTTGCTGCAGTGGCCTTCGGCGCCGAGGCACAGGAGAAGAAAGCAGAGGATGTCGGCGACAAGAAGCAAACGAAACGTGGATTACTGGACTTGGGCTACGGATACGGCGGCGATTTCGATAACGGTTATCATGTGGGAATCGGAAGTGGACATGGACACGGACACGGTCACCTGCACTTAGACCATTACGACCACCATCATTCGCATTACGCGCCCATCAATCTGGGCCACCATACGGATGTGGAGAAAACCATCACTTACTACAAGGGAATTCCGCAACCCTATCCGGTCACCAAACACATCCCGGTACCGGTCACCAAACACGTGCCTTACCCTGTAAAAGTCCCAGTTCCGCAGCCGTATCCCGTCGAGAAACACATACACGTTCCTGTAAAGGTCCCAGTTAAGGTACCGGTACCAGTGCCGCAGCCCTATCCCGTGGAGAAAGTCGTCCATGTCCCGGTGAAAGTTTACGTCGATAAACCTTACCCTGTTAAGGTTTTGGTACCGCAACCCTACCCCGTAGAGAAACACATCCCGTATCCTGTAAAAGTCCCAGTGCCTCAGCCGTATCCAGTGGAGAAACACGTTCCCGTTCCCGTTAAAGTACCAGTACATGTACCGCAGCCTTATCCAGTCATTAAACATGTGCCTGTACCCGTAAAGGTCCACGTTGATAGGCCGTATCCTGTGCACGTACCCCAACCTTATCCCGTCCACGTAGAGAAGAAGATCCCGGTTCCAGTTGAGAAACCAGTACCGTATCCCGTGAAAGTGCATGTCGATCGTCCGGTGCCTTATCCCGTGGAGAGGCCCTATCCAGTGCCTGTTAAAGTGCCCGTTCCGCAACCTTTCCCAGTTTACAAACAAGTGCCGGTGCACGTCGAGCGTCCAGTTCCGGTCCCAGTGAAAGTTCCAGTCGACAGGCCCGTCCCCTATGAGGTCATCAAGCATGTACCCGTTCATGTGGAGAGGCCTGTGCCCGTGCCCGTAAAGGTGCCCATTCCCGTCCACGTACACGACCACCACGTGGACCACCACGACCATCACATCCATTTCGACCATCACGACGAGTACGTCGACGACCATCATCATCATCATTATTGAGAATTGGCCAAAACACTCAACGACCTCGAATTAAATTAATTGTTTGTGATGTAAATAGTGTTTGCCTCACTTTAGGTTTCTTTCTCATCTAACTACGTTTATGTATTACTCTTGTTGTACTTCTTTTATTTATGTATATGTTTTGTAATAAAGACTACTCTTAATTTCGTTTCTTTAATTGCTCCAGAAAAAATGAAATAACAAGAATCACTTTCACTGTACGTCTGTACGAGTATAGTCTGCACATACCTATACAGCAAAACAAAAAACATCGGCCGAATTTAAATTACTTGCAGTGCAGATTAATACAGCATGCGAATAAGGAAACCGATAAATTTACGACGCACATTTGCAAATTAAGTAATCCCATTAAAATTTATACTCTTTATACAGGTTGATTGAAATGAAGAGAGTATTAAACGCAGATGACATGTTTCCGGTTTCCGTCAGGTTTCCTTCGACGATCAATTTGCAGAGGCGATTTTCTTGTGGCCTAGTTAGTGTGAGTGGGATTTATGTAATACTCCGAGATGCAATAATGCGTACGTATGTGTACACAAGACACACAGCAAAATTGGCGAAAGTGATGTGGAAGTATAAAAGACTTGGGCTACAAGTTGCGGACAACAGTTCTCTTCGGAATTGCTGCTAATCCATTAACGGAAGAAATGAAGCCACTGGTAAGTACGAATTCTCCACAGGCCTTTACAGTTTCTTATTATTTCCCATTAAGCACAAAAATACATAAATCACCAAACGAATATTGCAGTTGTGTTTGTGCCTCTTAGTCGTTGCTAGCGTAGCAAATGCAGAAGAAGTAGAACCGGTGAAAAAAGGTGGCGAAGAGAAAAAGAAACGAGGTCTGCTTGATTTGGGCTACGGATACGGCGGCGATTTCGATAACGGGTACCACGTGGGACAGGGCGGACACGCAGGACTGATACCGTTGGGCCACGACACAAGCGTCGAGAAAACGATTACATTTTACAAAGGGATCCCGCAACCGTTTCCCGTCATAAAACACGTTCCGGTTCCCGTAGAGAAACACGTGCCTTATCCTGTTAAAGTTCCGGTCCCTGCTCCCTATCCCGTGGAAAAATACATCCATATTCCTGTTAAGGTCCCGGTTAAGGTACCAGTCCCAGTTCCGGCTCCATATCCCGTTGAGAAACTAGTCCATGTTCCTGTTAAAGTTTTTGTGGATAAACCCTATCCTGTTAAAGTCCTGATACCGCAGCCTTATCCTGTTGAGAAACATGTGCATGTTCCTGTTAAAGTACCGGTACCTGCACCGTATCCAGTGGAGAAACACGTGCCTGTTCCTGTAAAGGTCCCGGTGCATGTACCGCAGCCTTATCCAGTCATCAAACACGTGCCTGTTCCCGTAAAAGTCCTTGTCGACAGACCGTATCCTGTTCATGTACCCCAGCCGTATCCAGTACATGTAGAAAAGAAGATCCCAGTTCCTTATCCTGTTGAAAAACCCTATCCGGTAAAAGTACATATTGATCGTCCTGTTCCGTATCCTGTGGAGAAACCCTATGGGGTGCCTGTAAAGGTTCCAGTACCAGCTCCTTACCCTGTTGTCAAAGAAGTGCCTGTTCATGTTGAGAAACACGTCCCTTATCCGGTAAAAGTGCCCGTGGAAAGACCTGTTCCGGTTCCCATTTACAAGCACGTGCCTGTGCATATTGAAAAACCAGTGCCTGTTCCCATAAAGGTCCCCATTCCAGTACTGGTGGATAAACATCATCATCATGACGAATTCTACCATCACGACCATTGATTTCTCTTCGATTTGTATAAATTGTTACATAAATTGCGTGTATAATTGTGTACATCAGATGTATCTCAGTAGCCAATGCCAAAAATAGTAAATAAACAGTATTCGTTTCGAGAGAAGCGCAGTCGTTGAATTTTTGCAGATTGCAGCAGCAGCAAGCAGTAGCAGCAAACAGTATAGGTAGAAAGAAGTAGCAGCAGCAGCAGCAGCAAAATAATGATGGTTGTAAATTGCAGCCAGTTGTGCATTAGAACGTAAATTAGCGGATACGTTATTACCGAATTCCTGTCTTGCGAAATTTCTTATATGGTACTACTTGCTCGGTTTCCACATACGGCGGTTGCGTAGTATAACATTAATAATTACTTGCAATCGAAGTATTAACGAACCAAATTAAAGATATTTCTGTTGTTGTCTTTCGTGCATTAAAATTAGATTTTACACTCTGATTACTTCTAATGTCGTGCCATTTTTACGCTGCACAAATAACTCACATCACTTCAATATACAGTGTGTCCAATTTTTTTTTTAATTTTTTTATTTAGTAAAAAAATATTTTTTCAATTATTTCTTAAGTTTAGTATTGAATAAAGAATTCATACTGGATGGCCAAAATTAATTAGTATTCTCTCTGTATTAAATTATGGTTTGCAATTCCATAAAAATCTTTGATTCTCGTAGAAAGTTAATGAGTTTTAATCATTTCTTCTTAAAATTTAATTAATCCGTCTTGATAAGCAATGAGATTAATTATGGCATATCATAATTTAGGACAAAATAAAAATAAAAATATACACCCCAATTTAGATCAGAGGTTAGATAAATTTTTGGAGAAATTTTAAAAATTCCCAAAGTAAAAATTAATATTAAAAAATGTTCTTTTAATAACATCAGCTAAAAATAATATTTAATGATTAAAAAAAAAATTGATTTTTGATGTCTAGCAAGTTAAGAGAGAAAATTATCTTGATATCCATGGAAATAAGCGGTTACAAGTAACTTATAGGACACACTGTATAAGAAACAAAATGATGCTAATTGTTTCTCTTAGATTTGCTATACCATGTTTCTCTCCATCTGATCCTGATGTGTTTTAGATATCAAATCAAGACTTAAGTATTGTATAATGTCCGTTTTCCATGAGTGACGCGGAAGACAAGTGAAATACGAAATAATATTGATATTAGCTCTCTGTCTATTTCTTTGTCTGCTTAAGTTTTTCTATGTGTGTGTGTGTGTGTGTGTTCGAAAATCGTTATGCAAATATTATATGTTTCTAATGGTTTTGCTTCTTTCTAATTTGCAGTACTTGCAGCGATCCTCTATTGTTTTATTGTTTATCAGATTTCGGTGCTGATTTTAGATCTAACTGGATCGCTTTCTCCATTAATTGATGGCAAAATATGTTGCAAAAGTGAACTTGATTTAAATTTTAAATTACACCGCTGGTGCATTTTTAATTTGCTAATAGTTTCCGTTTATTAGGTCGTTCGATTGACAAATATAGCATGTTTTGAAAAGTTTTTTTTTTTTTTTTTAATTTTTTCCTGTGGAATATTTTGTTTGTCTGTGTATTTCAAATTGAAACGTATATTTCGTTTTTGTATTGAAAAAGAAACAAAGAATGGTAATTTGGATTTGCCAACTTTTATTAGTTCATAATTTATGTCGTTTGTGCAATAATGTAGAATTTTAGCCTTTTTGTTATAATCATCAATTCGATACAAAAATTACTTTTATGTGCATTAATTTTTAGTTATCGGCAATTATTGTGAATGATAATGTTTGAAATTTGAAAAGTTAAAAGGTATTAATGGATAATACCGAGTGGGAAAAATTTCAAATTGTATAAAATGAAGTCTTACAGATTGAAAAAAAAAATTGTTTCCTTCTCTATAAAAAATATTTAAATTTCCTAAAGTTTGAGAATATGAATGTCCAATACTAAATATGAAAATTATACACTCTGCTGCCACTTTAGAATCACTCTGTATAACATTTATTTTCTTTCTTTTCATAAAATAGAAATAGAAGAAATTCCTTTTGAATTAAATAATAATAATTAACATAAGGTTGCATTCGCGGTGTGATATTTTTAATGAAATTTAAATAAAAATGTTTGAAAAGAAATGTGTTACGTTTATCTCAAAAGGTGGTAAAAAAAATTGTCAAATATTAAAAAAAAAGAAACAGAAGTTACGTTATCTTATATAAATAATTTTGTAACAGGTTATAAATAACAAGATGTGTCGAAAAGATGCTTTTCATTAGGAGAGAAAAAATGTTGAACAAGCATCCATTTCTAATTTACATTGCGTGATATTAGATTTTAGACTAAAAAACACTCTTAATGAGTGTGGCCTGTTTAATACTCCAAATATCAAATTAATAAAGAACTAATATCAATCCGAACATAATTATCAGGTTTATCATTAAAAGAAAAAAAAAAACACTATTAGACTTTTTTCTAAATATTAAATCCAAAAGAATGAAAAAAAGTGAAAAGGCAAACGAAAAATTTGTATAATTAATTAATAATGGATTTGTTCACATTTACAAATTTTAACTAATAAAATATTCATGATTTTCGGATGGCCTAACGAAAAAATTATGATTATTCTATTTTTAATCTGGAAATAGAAATTGCGTTGCGACATTTTTAATGCGTATAATTACTACAGCAAAGCGCCAGGTTTTCGGCCCCAAAGGATAATTGCAGTCCTTGCAACAGATCATTTTGTTTTTCCCGCCGTAATATCGCGGCGTAAAATAGGAGCGTGCGACTCTTTTCAACAAGTGGCGAAGAAAAAAAAAATTACAAAAAAAAGAAACAAGAACAGAAAACGAGACAGTTACGAAAAGATTGTTTCGATATTTCCACCTAATTAAATAATAATTAGCTGCGAAATGCGCACTCGGAATGAATATGACATTGAAATTGAAAGTTATCCATAGAGAATATAATTGAATTCGCTGGCAAAGTGGGTCAAACTCTTTCATGCAAAGAGTAAGAGAGTCGTAGAGTTACGTGAACCGAAATCTTCATCTTTAGCGATCTCGTTAAGTTTTCAGATCGACAATTGGGCAATTTTCGATTTTATTACCGCCGCGATCCAATTGCACAAGGACCTTCTCGCAGCGGCGGTGGCGCAACATTGCTCCACTCTCACTTACCTAAGAATCCTTCCTGCTTCCCGACTGTGGTAGATGTCGCACTTGTGCAGAGGCCTTGAAGGATCCGCAGGGTCGTATTGTCCTGCGGCCGTGCAGAGCGCCTTGTAGATCTGGAACTGCAGGATCGTGCTGACGAAATACCTGCAAAGCGAATTGACACTATTAAAGGACAATGTTACGAGCATTACGTAAAGGACGAGCCGAGAAAAATCACTTTCTAAAGAAAATCCTAACAAGTTTCTTGATGTTTCCGAACTATGAGCGTTGGCAAAGTATTGGAAGAGCTATTGGTGGTGGTTCTCTGGTCTAGTCGCACGTTGCAAGCTAAACAAGCTAAAGTGGAGGCAATATAAGTTGCTACAGCCCCGACGATTTGACACAGTTCTGTACCTCTGTTCTTCTGGAGTAGTACAACTGAAGAATGCAGCATACGCAAGTTTTGGTACATTTTCCCATCTATTCTATTCTTCCTTAATCTTTAAATTAGTGATAAAAGTGCGAAACCGGCAAATAAAAATAAAACTAACGATAAATGTGTGTTTTAGTTACTGGCAGGACTCTTAGTCCTTGGCTCGTTTGCTACTGGTGAGAAAGCTGAGGAGAAGAAGCAACAAGATGCAGATAAGAAACAAACGAAGCGAGGACTCCTAGGTCTGGGTTACGGATACGGGGGTGACTTCATTAACGGCTACCACTTGGGCCAAGGAGGGCACGGAATAGACGGAGGTTATACTTTGGGACACCAGCTGCCCGTAGACTTGGGTCATCACGGACACCACCACGAGAAGATCATCACCCTCTACAAAGGAATACCGCTCCCTTATCCGGTGGAAAGACATATCCATGTACCAGTGGAGAAACACGTGCCTTATCCTGTGAAAGTCCCAGTTCCGCAGCCGTATCCCGTTGAGAAACACGTGCATGTTCCTGTTAAGGTCCCAGTAAAGGTCCCGGTACCAGTGCCGCAACCCTATCCAGTTGAGAAAATCGTCCACGTTCCTTACAAAGTATTCGTGGAACGTCCGGTACCCGTTAAGGTCTTCGTGCCGCAACCCTATCCCGTCGAAAAACGAGTGCACGTTCCTGTTAAAGTACCAGTACCCCAACCGTATCCAGTAGAAAAACGCATCCCGTATCCTGTAAAAGTTCCGGTACATATTCCGCAACCTTATCCCGTTGTGAAACACGTGCAAGTTCCCGTTAAGGTTCCTGTCGACCGCCCTGTGCCTGTTCACGTGCCGCAACCCTATCCCGTGCACATCGAAAAGAAGATTCCGGTTCCTTATCCTGTAGAAAGACCCTATCCGGTAAAAGTACATGTTGATCGTCCAGTTCCGTATCCTGTGGAGAAACCCTATCCGGTTCCCGTAAAGGTTCCAGTACCAGCTCCTTATCCTGTCGTCAAAGAAGTGCCCGTTCACGTTGAGAGGCACGTCCCTTATCCGGTTCAAGTACCAGTAGATAGGCCGTACCCAGTGGCCGTGGAGAAACATGTTCCGTATCCAGTGGAACGCGCTTATCCAGTCCCCGTGAGCGTGCCTGTGCCTGTACCGGTCCACGACCATCATCATCATCATTACGACCAACACTATGATCACTATTGATAATAATTACCAGCGACGAAATTGCCCGCAATATTTTTGTACTTGTGCTACTTGCGTAATTTATAAATAAATTAATTTAAAAACTATCTAATTGGTCAGTATGTATATTGCAAAAGTCCAACGGTTAATAATTATGACAGTTTGGTAAGTGGTGAGAACTGAGAACGAGATCAAGAGCGATTGCATCAAGAAAAAACCAATAAAAAAAAAATGAAATGAAATGAAATAGAAGTGAAGAAAATGCGAGGGAAAAATACGGTGGAAATGATATGCGAAAAGTTTGCCTCTTGCGCAACAAGACACAACACAACAACACAACTCTTGTCTTCTTATTATTCAATCTCGACGTGTATAATAACATACGCTGAGCCAATAAGAACAAGAGCCCGTGTTGTTGCTGTCGACGGCGTTTTCCTGCAGCAACTCTATACCGGCGTGCATGCAAACTGCACAAAAGATCGTTATTTCTTAGTCGTTGTTATTATTTTGCAACAAGTTTGACTTTACTATTTATCAAACGTTAATGATAGTTCTTCTACAACGACATTCGATTTCGCTTCGGGGGCCTGCCGCAGCTACTTATAATAATTAATTCATGATTTGCAATTCACTTGTACGTTTGCAGCAAAGCAACATTTTCGACGATCGCTCGGGCTCTTTGCTTTGCTTTGTGCAGAGACTGCAAAGTGCACAAACACGCGGCCTTCGCCTTCTTTCTTTACGCTTCATGATCAATCAATTGGATTTTCTTCGGTTTGTTAGGAAGCAATGAATGTACACATTTTTCTCTTGCTTAGTAATTATCATTGAAGAATTATGCAATTGTTTATAGGTAGCAGCTTGAGCTGTTTTTACTGGGTTTTAATCTTAGAGGAAACATCGAGGAAAATGAATTGTGCTTTTAAATTCTTCGGCTGCTGTAAATTTATTGGTTTTAGAAGGTTATTCAGAAATCATTTAATTATAGTATCTGACAGTGAAGACGCAATTAGAAAAGGATTTGTTATTGTAAATTGTGACAAAGCTTTCAATATAAAATTCATGAAATATTTTTAGTTATGTAAACTCGGATGAGATGTTAATTTTTATATAAATTATTAAAGTGTTTTACATTAAATGTTATTTATGTCAGAAATTTTTGGATAAATTTATGTAACTAAAAAGGAAACTTAAAAGGCTTATCTAACAAATTAATGTATTAATTTCTTAATTAATATTATGAGAGTGTTGGCTATTTTATTTCTGAAATTGTGAAGTGTCGGCGTCGGGAAAATAGCTATTAAATGTTGTTAAATAATGTTACAACGAGAGAGTCACGCAAATTGTTATTATTACAGTTTATATTAGATATTGGTGGAACCTGTCCGTTAAAATATTTTCTTCTTCTAAACTTCTAAACAAGATTTAAAAAAATTCTTATTTTTTCAAATTTATTTTTAAATGGACCTTAAACTAAAAATCATTTGGGTACCAATTTTATTTATACATCCTGAAAACCTTTTGAGATATTTTTTTAATATCAAAAAGGAAAAATTTTCTTTCAAAGGAGATAATACAATAAACCAATTTTAAATATTTTTGTTCAAATTATTGTGCAATAGTGCTAAAAACTATTAAAATTATTAAATTTAAAAAATAATATTTACTTGTATTAAAAAAATGATTAAAAATATAATTTGATATTAGTGAAATTTAATTTTTAATTAATTTCTATGAAGTGTTGCAGTTACCGTTATTGAAAATGAACGACTCACTGTCTATAAATGCCAGCTAAATAAGAATAAATATTTTTTGAGAAAAAATAAAATTGTTTAGAAACTATTTAGGTTTAGGTATTGGATTTTTTTATTTACTTATAACTAATATACATTTTTTGTCCTCGATCGATTAGCAGAATAAAAAATGTACCATTCTATTTGAAAATTTGAAATTTTCCTGAATAAAATTTTTACTTTAACAAATTGTCTTTTGTCTTAAATGCTATAAACTATTATTGTATGAATTTATTAATTTTTAGTACGATGGCACTACAATCTGGGCATAAATTAGTAATATATTGGTTTATTGTGTTGACTATTACGACTTTAGAAAAGTGTCACATAATTTTTTCAATTTTGAAATTATAAAAAAGACAATTATCGATAATTATCATTATTAAAGAATTAAAAAAAAATGATTCAAAAGTTAATGTAATTTTAGGCCCTATTTAAAAGTAACTTAAAAATATAGAGTGCCCATTAAAATATTGACGTTGATAATGAGTTTCGGTATAACCGGAAATGCTCTTACCAAACTATTAAATTTAAATTTAAATTAATTTTTTTTACTTGCTTGGAAGTTAAAATGATTTTAGATTGATACGAATGTTACGATTCTGAAGAATTAACATTCAAAATCACATATGTTTTTATTTAATTTGCAATGAAAAGATAACCATTTTTATTTAAATTTATTAAAAATAATCCGAAATCCAAAATCCAAAATATTAATTATTTCTTTCCGCAATTGAAAATTTTCTCAAACGCCTAAATATATTGAAATTTTTTTTTTACATTATTTAATTTGCAAAAACTTTGTATTTTTATATTTATTTTCTTTTTCTTTTAATTGTAGTTTAAAGTGTATCTTCTAAATAGTTTAAAATAAATTCGAACAAAAAAATATTTACTGAATGAGCAACATTAAAGAGTACTCATAAATTTTAAAAATATATCTTTTCTTAGCTTCAAATGAAACTAATTCAAAATTACTGAAAACTAATTATTTTTTACAGTATATAGCTATTTTTAGATAGGCCAATCAATATACGATTTCTTTTTAAAAGATTTATTTTTAGTTTTACTATATTTTTTATAGATTAATTATACACTTTAAATATTTGAAAAAATTAATAATATTTTTTAATGATTTTTTTTATCTCAATTTATTGCTTTAGTTTCATTAATTCTAGTGTGAACTACATAGATTGTAAATATTAAAAAGCTTATAAGTATTCTTAGACTGCTCTAATATTTCAATTAATTATAATTAATTCCTGATTTAGCTTCTTGGCATATTATGCTTAATTAAAAAAAAATTTGTAAGTTCTTTTCATTCTTATATTATATTTTAGAATAATTAGGTACCTATTTTTAAGATGTTAAGACAAAAAAATCAACCGGAACTACTTAAAACTTCTATTTGTTTGTACAAAATTTCGAAAATAATTTAGTTGTTAGTTAAAATGTCAAATAATAAAACCATTAAATTAAAATCCGTCTTTTGCGGATATTGAAAAAAGATACTTTTTTGTATTTATCATATTTATGGATTTGTATTTTAAATTATTTCCTGGATCTAAAAATAAAATTGGAAAAATATCTTTAAAATAAATTATTACTACCATTTTTTCTTAGTAAAAAAAAAATCATAAAAAATAATTGATAAAAGTTTTAATTTAAATAATAATTTATTTTTCCATCAAGATATTTAAAAAAATTTTTTTTTATAGATTAGACATATTTTTTAAGTAAAAAATTCCTTGGAACTCTTAGCATCATAAATCCTGATCCTTGAAAATTTTGATTATTGTTTTAAAACTCCAATGGCAAAATTAAAAAATCAATAAAACTTTACAAAGAAACAATAATAAAAAGATGAAAATATTGCGCAGAGAAAATACAACAAAAATAAAATTGCAAGCCCACAAATCGTTTCCAAAAGCAAAAAATTAAGTCAGAGCATACTAAAATTGGTTCTTCAAAGCAAACGATTGACGATTCTTACGCAATTACAAGTCCTTGAATAAAAATGAAATGATTTTTCAAAGTTTATAGTTTAGGCGTATTTTCCTTGCAAATCGGTACGTTAATTTTCCATTATGCAATTTATGTAAAGCGTGTGCGCCATTAATTTATGCAGTTCCGGTTCTCCTAATTCGATGTGCAAACATACAAATTAAATAAATTAAAACTTAAGAGATCGCTGTTGAATAAGATACACGTTTGCTGATTATAAGCAATGTGTTAATTGCCACATTTAGAATCGTTATCTGTAAGCATTGTTAATTTATTTTACATTTTATACATATTGCTTAACTTTGAAGTCCTTCTTGATTAGTATTTTTATTTAACAATGGAAAAAGGTTTTTTCGCAATTAGTTTTTGTTAAATTTTCTTAGTTTTTTGCTTTATTTTATAATTTCATTTATAATTTTTACAGAAAAAAATAAATTGAAAAAAATATATATATATTTTGTAAATTTAAATTAATAAAAATATTTTCAAAGCTCTATCTATTGAGCATTTGTAAATCTAAAATATTTTAATATATTTTTCATTATTAGAAACCACCAAAAACAGCAATTTAATTAATTAAAAAGTGATTAAAAATCACTACAAAACAATACAAAAATTATATTAAATGATATCAAAAGCAAAAATTCAGTTTGTTTTAATAATTTCAAACAATTTGAATTACTTTAAAAAATAATCTGGATCATAGATGGAACTCTAATTCACTTCTTGCAAACTTTCGCTCTTTACAAATGCGCTCTGCACTCGAAGAGCATATAATTTATAATTAAGAGCAGTTTCAATCATTATCTTCTGGAAATGCATTATTTGTAAAGCTGTTACGCTGAGTGCTCATAAATTAAGTTCTGTAATGGCAGTCAAAGACGACAGTAGTGAAATTAACAGATGTTTAACTTAACACTGACGGAAATCCAATTATTTATTATATTCCTCATTGGCTATAGTTATATCTCAATTCTCGATTCGATTCAATTACTTGAAAACTTTTTCTTTTTTATTTTCTTAAGTGTTTTTTATTCTTAGCTTCTTTTGATGTTTCTAACTATGTGTGTTATAAAATATTTAAGAATTTCATTTACTAATTTACGCAGATCTATGAAAAAAAAAAACGATTTTCTGAGTTTCTGTTTTAATTTTTTAATATATGAATTCCATAGTGGATGCCAAAAGACGCTAAAATATTTATTCTTAGCTTTGAAAGTTTTCTTTTGTATCTTTTACGTTGAAAAATGAATTAATATTAACTAAGTACCGTTAGAGTAGATACCTAAAACTTAAAAATAATTTGTAAAAATTTCCGTAAGTATCGGGACAACGGAAAAATTTAGATAAAATTTTATTATGGATTTTGATGACGGTGATGAATGATGAATGTGCCCTATAAATTAATTTAAAAATTGAATTGGTGAATTTTAGGAACACTTGATTTCTATGTTGCAGTCCTGTCTCTCGAAATACCGCGTACTTAAAGTTTTTTTCCGGGAACCAAAAAAAAAACGTAAATGAATATTTATTTTTAATTTTAAAAAAGATTGACGTGCTCAATAAAAAGGGAATATTAATTAAAAAATCAAATGGATAACTTTAGGTAAAAATTAACTTTTATGTTGCACTCGCTTTTCGTATGCTATAAAAATGGACGCCGCGCATCTAAAACTTTTTTCCGACAAACAAAAAATTCATAGACGAAATTTCATTTTTTATTTTGTTAATAAACAAAGTAATTTATATAACAAGAGTAAAAAATCGAAGAGGTGATTTTTGAGAAAAATTGTCATAAATAACGCACTTCTTTTACATACGCTACGAAAGTGGACATCGCCCACTTAAAAATTATTTCCGGGAGAAAGAAAAAAAAATGTGCGAAAATTAAGTTCGGATTTTGATAGAAGATAATATGCCCTACGAAATTAGAGTAAAAAAATGAAAAATCTATTAGGTGAGTCTTGAGAGAAATGGACTTAAAGTGCAATTGCCAAATATACACAATGGGAGAAGACACCGCGCACTTAAAAATTAATTCCGGAAAACCGGAAAGATGGAACTGATATTTTCTTTAGCAATTTGGCAAAGGGCAATATATCCAATAAATTGTTATTGAGAATTATACAGTATAACAAAAATTTGATGAATAACAACATTTTGAGTTTAATACGAAAAAAATCCATACAAACAAAAGAAAACCATTAAAAAAAATTTTTTAACTATATTTTTTTCATTTTATATTTGACTGTGAATAATATTCATTATATCTCGAATAAATTAAGCTGGGCAAAAATATTTTTGATGGAAACTTAAAAGTTAAAAATTAAGTAATTTTCATAAAAAATGAAAAACAAACCTTAATAAAAAATATCTTTTTCCCTTATCAGCATCTAAAATACCCTTAAATTTTATATTTAGCACCCAGATCCCATAAAATGTTTCGACCGGTGTAAAATAATTAAGAATTTCATAATCGAATTATTCAACATTTCAATAAATATTAAAGAAAAATCGGTTGAATGGCCAGAAGATATAATTTGAATAAACTAGAGACTTGAGAGATAATTTCTGGGAAAGTGAACATTATGCATTCACCGTAAGGATACCGGAGGAAAACGGCAGCAGCAGCAGCAGTAGCAGCAGCAGCAGCACTAATCTTACTTCCAATCTTTGTTTCGCGCTTTTCACACTGCATTTATTAAAGAAAAAAACTCTGGCTACTTTTAACGATCGCCTTGTATCGATATGCATAAAAAGAATAGTGCCGAAATTTGTAAATTGTAAGGAAATGAAAGCATCTTTCCTTTTTGAAAAAGAACTTTCACATTAATGTCTTTTACATATTTCATACTTCTTTCGCGCTGTTCTGTTCATATCATAGTCAAGGCATTGTGTTAAGGCACCACTGTGGAGCTTCCTGTCTGTCGGAACAATTAATTAGTTTGATGAGATTACGGGGGGCAGCCATGCAGAGAGCGTGACACTATTTGAGGTGCTGAATAATAATTAATGAAATTAAATAATTGCCAGCTACGGCTTATGCGGTAAAACTTTCGTTCTTTTTACATCAGAATATCAGATTACATTGATTACATTACCCACATTGTGATTGTGATAATGTTCTAAGTAATAATAAATAATAATAAATTGCATTGGTTATTAAGTATTATTAAATAATATTTACTGTTTTACTCCGCAGGCGAATAAATGAAGAAAATTAAGTAAAAGTGTGTCTCGTTGCACATATAAATGCATAAATGCATAATGCTTGTATGCGGATAATTGTTTACTTATGAGATTATAACGATTTTTTTGTTTGCCTTTGCTTTTTGCTATATTTTCCTTATAATTAATAATTTCATATGGAATTACATAAATTTTCGCGCAGACGATTCGCGCGCTAATTATTCGCAGCTATTTTCAATTGTAATAAAATTTGTCATCCATTGCTAGTTTCCGGTAAATGTGTTTCTTATTTCTATGTATATGTGATAAAACTTTGGTGGTGGTCTAGAATAGGGAAAGTTTCTACTCTATATATAAAAGACAACGTTTACTTTTCTGCTGAGAGAATTGTGAGTGGTTTGGCCACTTGAATACCGTGAATCAAAATGCGACCTTTGCTACTTGTAAGTGTTATCTTTCATCAAAAAAAAAAAAATCCAAAAAATCAGTAAAATTTTGTATGAATTTTAGTTGTGGATTTCCCTGGTGACACTTTTACTGGTTGCAGCAAAAGATGACACCAAGAAGGAGAAAAAGGTGAGCAAAAGACAAGAGCACCATCATTCGATAGGAATAGCTGGCATTAGCATCATGGGCGGCGACGATGGGCACTTTAGTTTCGGCTCACACGAAGGACACAAACACGAAGAGGAAATGATCCATTTGCCGCAGCAGGAGGAGCACCACGAAGAAGGACACCACGTGGAACACCATGTGGAGGAGCACAAGGAACACAAACCGGAAATGCACCACGAGGAGCATCACGAAGAGTGGAAACCGGCAGAGGAACACAAGCACGAGCATCACCATGAGAAGATCGTAACCGTCATCAAAGAGATTAAGGTACCTTATCCGGTAGAGAAGAAGATTCCGGTTCCAGTCGAGAAAAAGGTACCGTATCCTGTGGAGGTAAAAGTACCGCATCCGTATCCCGTTGAGAAAAAGGTCCATGTGCCTTACAAAATTTTCGTCAAGGTTCCGGTGGCCATTCCCAAACCTTATCCCGTTGAGAAAATAGTGAAGTACCCTGTGCACGTACACGTCGACAAACCGTATCCCGTTGAAGTTAAAGTCCCGAAACCTTATCCCGTGGAGAAAAAAGTTCCCGTTCCCGTTGAAGTAAAAGTGCCAGCTCCGTATCCCGTTGAGAAAAAGGTCCCTTATCCCGTGAAGGAATACGTGAAAGTTCCGAAGCCGTATCCGGTCGAGAAAATAGTGCATTATCCTGTAAAAGTGCACGTCGATCATCCCGTTCCCGTGCACGTCATTAAGCCGTATCCTGTGAAAGTCGAGAAGAAAGTTCCGGTCCCGTACGACGTGGAAAAGCCCTATCCAGTGAAGGTCTACGTCGACAAGCCGGTGCCTTATCACGTCGAGAAAAAAGTACCTTATCCTGTCGAAGTGAAAGTACCAGCTCCGTATCCTGTCTACAAGAAGGTGACGTATCCTGTATTTAAGGAAGTGCCATATCCTGTGGAAGTCAAAGTTGATCACCCTGTGCCGTACGAAGTCATCAAGCACGTTCCTTATACCGTCATCAAAAAAGTTCCGCATCATATAAAGGTACCGATTTACGTGCCTGTACATGAAGAAGAGGAACACCACCACGAGGAGCACAAAGAGGAAGGCCATCAGGAGGAATGGAAAGGTTTGGAACTGGGAGGTGGCGGCGAGGAAGAGCACAAATGGTAATACCGCTGCGCCGCTGTTTTCTTTTTTTGTTTTTGTTTTTTTTTGTTTTGTTTTGTGTTTAGTAGATTTATTTATTTGATTTCCTACATATTAAGTTTTGCGTATTATTATTTTTGAAAATATACAGTACTTTTGTTTCGTATGTGCTCGACTTAGACAGGATAATTACTTGCAAAACGAGAGCGAAAAGTGAATGTATTCGATTTTTACGTTTTAAGTTTACATACAGAGAGATATGCAATATGCATATTCAACCTACATATTATTAATAATCGTTGTTATTATTATGAAAGCAATTCCTGCTCGACTTTAACGATCGATTTGTGTGTAATTATTAGCAAAACGGAAGATTATACATTCGCCATGCTTCATTTACATCTCGTGTTTCTTCAATAAAGAGAACTTTTTCGTTGTCCATTTATTGCGCTGTTGTTGCTACCTATACTATATGCTCTTTTCCTTGCTTCCTTCCCCAATTAAATTCGTCGACAATATTTGCCGACATTTTCATTTTATGTATTTCGCACTAATAAAAGCTGCCATTGTCCAGTAACACCGCTGATTGTTTCCTAGTTCGCCTTTATTCACTTTTGCAGACATATTTGCTAATTAACATTAGCAGCAAGTAGGAAACTCTCATTATTTAATGCACTTGGGTCTTGTGCATATGTGCATTACGAACACTTTCTGTATTCTGCTGCTGTTCATTTCATTTCATTTAATTTCATTTCATGTACTGCCCAGATTGATAATTAAAGATAATAATTAATCGTGCTAAAAGATTTATTACTTATTTCCACTTGGTCTTTGAGACTTTTCCTCATTCGATTTTGTACCGGTTTTTTATTTGTTTATTTATGGTTGGAATTTTCTTCATACTTTGTAGCTTTTCTCTTAATGAAATATTTGAAATAAAAAGTTTTTCTTTTTGTGGAATAAAAGTTTTACTAAATTAGCAATTTAGAATGATTCCATTCTAATTGTGGTTATATCATTTTTACATAAATCTTTAATTAATTTTAAGTTTTATTTTAAATTGGATTGAACGCGATTTAATTAATTTTATTTTTCAAATTTCAGTAATAAATTAGTTACGAAATTTTTGAGTTTTGGTTTTGTATTGATCATTGTTTTGAAAACATTTATTCTATTTAATTATATTTTATTTAATTATTATACAGTCTAAAAAAACTAATTCTGATTTTTTTCAAAGCATGGATAAATTTACCACGCACTTAAAAATTATTTCTGGGAAACCGGAAAAACAATTTTACAGTCTTATTTTGGATTCTGATAATGGTTAATGTGCTCATTAAACAAATATTAAAATTTTAAAAATGGAAGAAGTAATTTTTGAGAAAATTTCATTTATATGCTGCACCTGCTTTAGAAATGGACAGCGCGCACTTAAAAGTTATTTCCGAAATGCAAAAAAGACATAAATTAAATTTCATTTTTGATTTTGATAAAAAAAATATGCTCAATAAAATAAGAGTGAAAATAAAAAATAAAAATCTATGGGATGACTAAAAAAAAAAAAGATTTAAATGTAGCATAATATTAAAAAATAATATTCTCTACAAATAGAAAGTAGAAATGTAAAAATTCACTTAGTGACTTTTGAGAAAAAGTAACTTTTATATTGTCCTCGCATTTCATAAACTTTTGAAATGGACCGCATTCAAAATTTAATTTATTTCTAAAAAACAAAAACAGTCAAAATGAAATTTTATTTTTGATTTAGTTAAAGAACAATATGCTCTATAAAATAATAGTGAAAATTAAAAAATCGAATAGTTGACTTTTAAGAAAAGTTGACATAAAAGCGGAATTTCTAGAAGATACGCTATAAAGCGAACACGGCGCCCGTGAAAATTATTTCCGGAAAATTGGAATAATATAAATTATATTTTCTTCTTGATTTTGATAAAGGACAACAATTCCTATAAAATTATAGTGAAAATAAAATCGAACCACGAGAATATGACGAGTGAAAGGGTGAGAAAGAAAGTCATTAAAAATATTCATTTTTTACCAATTTTCATTTATGAAATTTTATATTTGTCTGTAATTATTATTCATAATTCTTAAAGAAAATAACTCATTCATTTAATTTATTTAGTTTTAATATTTAATTTTCTAAGTAACACTTAATTGATAAAATTAAAATTATGTCCATAAAAGTCTAAGTGATGGATAATAAATAAAGAAAATCAAATAATGTAAAAAAAAATTAAAAAAAAAATCGGTTTAGCTGGAAATGAACCAATTTTTTTATTTTAAAATACCCTCTTTTTTTTCATACTTTTACAATCAGTATGTTATTTACTACATTACACTTAATTACTGAAAATACCAAATAAGTAGCTCAAAAAAAAAACTTTACTTTTTCTCCAATTTGCAAAAAAAAAAAAAAATTAAAGAATCCAAATATTTCTTTGAAATGAATCAAATCAATTATAAATTAAATTAAAATAAAATAGTAATTATTTGTCATAACATTTCATATCTAATTATAAATTACAATTAGCATAAATTACCGCGTCAATTATTACGTTTTATGGACAACAATAAACCATTAGTTGCAATGTAATCAAATAATAACCTGAGGCATACAATAAGGCAACAAAGCACAAAATTAGAAAACATAAACAATTAGTAAAAGTTAATTACCAAAGAATTCTTTTTATTTTACTTTTTGTTGCGCGTAGGTATAACGTACCACTTAGCAGTATATGAAACAAGTAAAGCGTTTAAACATAGATGTTAATTAAAGTTTTGCTTTTGCTATACTTTATTGTAGTTTGCGAATAAAATCGCTAATTACCATAATGATTTTAATGATATCTTTTTTAAAAACAAAATACGAATATTATACAATCTGAGAAATGAGAAACTTTTTATTTTCTGATTCAATAACTGCATATTTATGTGTACTTACGTACAACAGTACATACATACGTTTTTGATCGTGCCTCTAAACATACAAATGAAATTTCTCTTTGTTTAGTTCGGTTATATCAGTATTGAAGATCAAAAATAAGCCTTAAATAGGATGATTATGTGAGAAAGCAAATGCATCCAAGTATAGGATAACTGCAATCAAGCAATCTCAATAAGTAGTGCAGATCCTTACGCAATACGAAGTAGTAAAAGATTGTAAAAACTGTTTTTCCTTTTCCTAATTAATTCTCTTTTTTTTTTTCAACGCACTGGCTTTTATATTTGGAAACACTTAATGATTTTTCTTCGATTCGAGATGCAGTTTCTATTATTGTTTTGCAAGAAATTGTAATTTATTTATAATTCGCAATTATTTTTTATATTTTTATTGGCTTTTATATAACGCCAATAATTTTTAAGTTACGTCACTAAACGATTTTTGCAGTTTTAATAAGTTTTGTAGTTTAAATAAAATGATTTTCGAACCAAAAAACATTGAAAATATTTAAGGTATGACGGAATGTTAATAACCTAAGCCCAATTACTCATTTCTTTACTTTCGAGAGTACAAGTTTGATGAGTCGATAACTATAGTCGTAATACAGAAGCTCCCCACAACTGCAAAAACTTTCTATAAACTATAAAAAGCAATGAGAATTACCACAAATTACCCAGTTTTAATTTCCTCAGCCTATTGATTGTGTACAGTGCTTGTTCCGCAAAATGAAATTAAAAGTAAGTGCTTCTTTAAAATGAATCCATTAAACAAAAACTTAATAAAGAATGTTTAGTTTCTGGTGATTTTTGTGTTGGTTTTCGCACTAACCGATGCATCAACGGAAGAACCATCAAAGGATGAGCCCACTACTGACGAACCAAAACCGGAAGCGCAAGCGCTCCATGGACCAGCTCCAAAACACAAACGAGGATATAATTTTGAACACCACCAGCCGCAACACAATGACGACACCAAAACCATCACTATCATAAAAAAGGTACCGGTTCCTTATCCGGTGGAGAAAAAAGTGCCGTACCCTGTTGAGAAAAAAGTCCCCTATCCGGTGGAAGTAAAAGTACCGCAACCGTATCCTGTTGAGAAAAAAGTCCCCGTCCCTGTTAAGATACAAGTGAAGGTACCGGTAGCAATACCTAAACCTTATCCCGTTGAGAAACCAGTCCATTATCCTGTCAAAGTACACATTGACAAGCCGTACCCGGTTAAAGTTCTGGTACCGCAACCTTATCCAGTGGAGAAAAAAGTACCGGTGCCTGTGAAAGTTTTCATACCGGCTCCTTATCCCGTAGAGAAGAAGATTCGGGTACCTTATAAAGTTCCAGTGCATATTCCCAAACCATATCCGGTTGAGAAAATCATTCCTGTACCTGTAAAGGTACCTGTTGATCGTCCGTATGCGGTACATGTACCAAAACCGTATCCCGTGCACGTCGAAAAGAAAATCCCGTACCATTATGATAAACCGGTACCGCATCCTGTTTACGTGCATGAAAGTAGATCTGTTCCGTACCACGTAGAGAGACCGTATGGAGTACCAGTAAAGGTGCCCATACCAGCACCGTATCCGGTCGAAAAAGAAGAGAAGGTACCCATTGAGAAACCAGTACCTTATCCTGTAAAGGTCCCGGTGGAAAATCCCGTTCCTTATGAAGTTGTGAAAAAGGTACCTTATGTTGTTGAGAAACCGGTGCCGGTTGCTGTTCACGAGGAACACCACGAGCAACCGCATCACGAACCGGAATACCATCAAGAATACCAACAAGAGCAGCATTCTTATGAGCAACAGCAAGAACATTACCCGCAAGAGGATCAACAAGAGTATTCGGGCCATGAGGGCCAAGAGGGCCAGCAATTCAGTGGTGGAGGTTACGAATCTTATAGTGGCGAACACTAATTTTTTTTGTTTTATATGCGTTTTGTGTGTTTTTAATAAATTTTGGTTTTTAAAATGACTTACCTTAAGTAGGGAATATTAGCAGGCACGTGGTACTTGGATCCAGCATCGAAATCCATTTCAGAACGCAACACCGGAGGTTTGATTCCTGTATATTCTTCCCTGAAAACAAATTTTTCAAAATTTGAGTCAAATTTTGAAAGTATTGAGTAAATTTTGAGTTACCTTAGTCTCCACCACTCGCAATTATATTGATCTTTCACAATGTCACCCCTGAAGATGGAATACCTCCATTTGTCCATCACATAAGCAAATGGTAAGAAAGCAACTTTATCCAAAGCCATTTGGTACAAATAGTTGATGTCGACGGCACCATCTTCAACTGACATTTGCATCAGGCCCAACACTTGTAAATGCCTTGGGGTACCAACTGATAGTCCAATAGCTTCTCCAACAGCTTCGTGGAAACCTTCAAAATTTTCCAAAAATTTCGTTAGTCATTTTTTTTTTCTATTTGGAAAACAAAATTACATACCTGGATTTGCTCCATCTCTAAAAACTTTCGGTTGCCTTCGGTAATTAATAAAGTAATGAATGTGTGCTAATTCGTGGTGAGCTGTTATCAGGTCTTTCATGGTGATCTTCGTGCACATTTTGATGCGGAAGTCGCGTCCATTGCAGAAGTCCCAAGCGGATGGCTGACAGACAGCCACCCTTTCGGTGGGTTCTTCCAAAAGGGAACTGGCCCAGAAATCGGTCGGAAGGGGAGTCATGTTCATTGACACGAAGAAGTCTTCAGCCAATCTATAGATGTCAACTGGTGCATAGCCCTTAAAGATATTTTTTTTATTTTTTGAAAGTTTACATTGGCAAAATGGTAGAAAAAAGTAATAAGGAATTGGATATTGTTGCGGATTATATAACATAACGTATTTATTTTTAATATTTATTGTATTTATATTAAATTAACTGTTAAGTCTGCGTTAGAAAGCAAAGAATAAATAATGAAATTGATTTTTAATTTCTTACGTATTATAAAAACATTTCATAATTTTACACATTTAATTAAATTTTTAAATTAAAATAAACACAAGTAATTTATCGTTTAATGTTTATACAAAATTACAGCGGATTTCTCTCTCATTTTTTGAATTTTAATTTTATGCCACTTCCGGTTTAACCAAAAACTATCCTCACTTTTGATTTTTAAATGGTGATAAATTTTAAATTTAGGGATTCTTTAGAATAAATTAGGGTTAGATTTATATCATTTTTTTTAATTACTTAGTAAATTACACCAGTCAACATGATTTATAGGAAATGGATCTGAATGCGAAATTTTTGCGTTTTATTCGTTACTATGATAAGGAAAAACTATATTTTTTCATGATTTGGTTTCCAACAAAAGCAATTTTGAGAACTTTTAAGAAAATGGCGAAATTTTTATAATATTATATTTTTAATTACTGCCAGAAATATTTTTGCTCAACTTCGAGTTATTTTATTCAAGAATAATGATCATTAATAACACATAAATATAAAGTAATAAAAAATAAAAATAGATAAAAAACGATTTTTTTTAAAGGTTAAAGGTAATTAGTTTTTAGAGCGCGGTGTCCATTTCTAAGGCGAGTGCAACATATAAATGAAATTTTCTCAAAAGTCCCTAATTCAATTTTTAAAATTTTATTGTCAATTTAACGGGCATATTATCCGTTATTAAAATTCAAAATTAAATTTTAACCATGTTTTTTCGGTTTTCCAGAAATAACTTTTAAGTGCGCGGTATCCACTACCCTTGTGCTTGGTTCACATCAACTATATTTATCAAATCAAACCGAAAATCAAGCAAAAGCTAACTTTAAAATCTAAGAATTAATATTTTATTGTCTTTTGACACCCACAATCATTTTTTTTGCAGATCTCAGTAATCAAATGAAAGGGGTATAATAATTTCCGTTTGAAGCAACAATAAATAAGTAAAATTATGTAAATTTTTAATAGGAAATAATAAATTATTTAATTAAAAAACAAAGCTATTTTTACCTGTCGTAACATTTCAGGGGTGACATCGAGATAGTCCCTTCCTGGATAGGGCTGCGTAATTTCAAAAATATTGGTCCAACTTTGCCCCCACATATTGCCCAAAATATGTGCCGGCAATGGAGCTTGTCTGTTAATCTTTTCCGGGCCATAGAAATCCCGAAGACGTCTTCTTACGTAAGCGTGCAGAAGTTCGTATAAGGGTTTCACTTCTTCCCATGCATCTTCAAGTTCCAAAGACAGTGTGGGACTTTCAAATGGGAAATTCCAGTAATCGGCATTATTTGAAAAATCTAAAAATGTTTATTTTTAGTTTCTTTACCGGCGTTTTTTAAAATTGGAGTGTGATTGGTAGTATACAGTTAAACATTGAATGGAATCAAAATAATATCATTTCAAAAGATTGAGTAAAAAATTAAAAAAAAAAAAATATATATATATATATACATTTTTCAATTAAACAACCAATTAATATCTTAATTAATTATAAAATTTCAAATTTCAAGCTAAACGAATGACTTTATGCTTTTATTTATAATTTAATTTGATACCTTTTCTAAGTCATTATTTATTTATATGTTTTTTATTTGTTAAAGAAGTAATTATTAGTAATCAACATATTACTTCTTTTGTTTCGGAAACAAAAAAAAGTGTTGAATTCATGAAAATTAATAAAATATTAATAAAAAATAAAACGAAAATCAACTTACTGTTAAGTCTGGCAGCATCATTAGCTAAGGTAACTAATTGTTCATAAGTGTCTTTGATATGTTGTCCCGTATTCCTTCTCCACTCCGTCCAAACGTATTGCAGTTCATCCCAATTATGACTTTTGGCCATTATTGTGGCCAGCTCCGGTTGCAACCTCAGTCCACATCTGAATGGCTCGTTCATGGCACAAATTGACGCTTGATTGTATATAGACAGCATGTCATTAATCAGTCTGTTATACTAAAAATTCATAAAAGAAATACAAATAAAAAAAAATTGATTGAGAAATTATTTTACTTTTTCCTTATATATTATCTTCTTTTAAAGAAAATAAATATACTGTTAACATGTTGAATCGATTTGTTTTTTAATCAAAACAAAAAACTCTCTAAAAGGAAACAATTTTTAAGTTTCGCTCCAATTTAAAATAAACATTAAAAATGAAAAAAAGGTGCGGGGAAATTTGAAAATGCAAAATTGCAGAACTCTAGTTTAATATTATTAATAATTTAAATAATTCTAAATAAATTATAAAAGTTAAAAATTTATAATCAATAGCAAGAGGTGTTAATTAATAAAATATTAATTTCGCTAAACTAAATGCTAATTCAAACATCCGGTAAACAAGATGTGACACAAATTAAACAACAACAAGTACAATTTTTTTATTTTTGAACTGATTGTTAGCAAATTTTGTATTCATCCATTAGATCCCATTTCAAATTGTACTGAATAGATAATTTAGGTAATAATAGGTAATTTTTATATCACTTCTAACTCAACTTTTGATTTTTGCGTGGAAACTCCGCATTTTTCACTATTTTACATTGCAGGGACCATCGTTGGTTTAAAAACGTAATTTTATTGATTTTTATTAATACTTGCAAAAAAATTGATATTCAAAAATCAATTAAGTTAGTTTTGAAATGGATTAAATTATTCAGAATGAAGTAAAGTTCAGTTAAAAAGTTGCAAACCTGCCATAAGTTTAATATTTTGTGAGTCATTAACAAAAGATCATTTGGACAAAATGGTTTTTAGTCAAAAGTCCATTGTTTAAATAGACAACCATAATGGACCACCCCTACTTTTTTATTCCTCGTTTAATGACGAGTTTTTTTATATCATTTTTGGTATGTAGCAATAATTACTTCTTGTTAAAAATCTCAAATAAAACTTAAAAAAATGCTTTTTGCCTTTTAAACATCAAAAGTTGGGCTCATTTCCGGTAAAACCGGAAGTTACGTCTATCCAAATGACATCTATCCAGTCCAATTGGAAAGTTGTGTGTTATTTGTATTTCAAATTTGGAAAAAATTGGTTCAAAAATAAAGAAATGGCAGGGGTGGTAGTAAAATATAATGCAGTAAAACGAACCCTATCTAATTGATCTGGAGGCAGTGCAGCTGGACCGACAACAGACAGATAGCGAATTTGTCGATAGGTTTGAAGATCAGGGATGTTGTTGCTTCTGACCCGTGTGAAAAGTTCCCAAACGCCGTGTTGAAATTCCGAATACAGTTGCTGAGCGTTTAGCTGCAAAATAATATAATTAAGTGATTGGATAATTAAATGGTGTGAGGAAATAAATCCTTGCGCGGTTATATTTAAATAATATAATTAGCAAAGTTTATTGCTGGTCTTTGATTGACAGGACTCTTCGTAATTGTTTTTATGTAGCAATTATAGGTGTAAAGTTCAGTCGATGGATTTGCATAAAAGTTTGTAATTTATTGCTCTTTAGATTATAACTTATTTGTTATGCTGTTTTTTATTTGCATGGTTAAATTAAGATAAATGGATAATAATAAATTCGTTTTTTTGCTTAATAAGTTTTTTTTTCTGATCTAAAATTACACTTGAATTACATAATTTATGAATTAAAAAACTAGTTTAAAATGAAGTACTGTAGTCAGCAGTTGCATAGCCATGAAAGGCGCAGTTTAAAAAACAATTCGAAAAATTGTAAAGAAAATTTGTAAAGAAAATTAATTAATTAATTAATTAAAAACAATTTGATTCATTAATTTAAAACATCATTGGAATAATTAATGTAATGTTACTGGTAATTAATTTAATTTATGAACTGCTATTAACTATACCCTCCAGACAAACAGTATTTATTATATTTTAAACTAGTCTTAATACAAAGTGTTAATTATGTTAATCGTTAACTACAAAGAAAACTGATCTTTTTTTATTTTTTCATTGAAGCACAATTACTAATATATTTCGTATCATTAAAAAAAAAGTTCTGCTTAATAAAGTGAATTATAATAAAAAGCTATTTTTTCAACATAATTATTTTAAAGTTACTAAATTCGAAGAATAAAGTTAAAATGTGAATTATGGATGGTAATTTTTATATTTTTAATTAGAATGCAAAATTTTGAATTAAAAATTAATGAATTATAAAACTGAAATAAAAAGAAGAAATTATTTCTGTAAAATTTACACAAAAAAAAAATAATTCCAATTAAGAATGCAATTAAAATATCGTACATTGTTTTCAATGTATTTTAAATAATTGATAAAAACTTTTAATCTTACTACGTTTTAAAATGATGTTTTACTAAAAGATATAAAGTAAATCCATTTTATAGGAATAATTTTATTTTTACTGAATTAAATATTGAAATTATACAAAACATAGGATTTTCTTAAATAATTCCAAAATTAGTTGTTTTAAATAAACGAAATGGATTTTTCTAGATGGTTTTTTGAGGCCAACTTGGTCGAGTAATCGAAACATATTAAATTAAAATGAGTTATTTCATTCTATTGTGTAGTCATATTGTCTCGATCCTCATCACCTCTTCGCACCCATAAAATATTTGCTTCTTATAGAGAACTCGCCACCATGAATTGAGATGATGAGCTACTCGGCGCAGAGGCAAAGCTAATTAAATTAAATCTTAAAATCATAAAATCGCTTATTCATTGTTCCAAATTGAATTGGGAACACCATTCGACCCTTTCGGTTATTGTTGCTTGAGTATGACCATTGGAGTAAGTAAACATTATTAAACAATCAGCGTTAATTAGAAGACTGTTTGGATTCTCTTTGTTACAGACATTATCATCAATTTATTCGTTTTATACCTACTTAAAATTGTAACAAAATTATTATATTAGTTGCACTACACGTTTATTATTTTCTTCGTGACACCGATTATGTCAAGAAAGGCCATAAGTGGAGAATTACCTATATTTCTAGAAATAATTGAATTAAAGAGATTTAAAAAATGAGAAAATAATATTTATTCTGAATGCATAGATATTATAATATAGTTTAGTCGACCGGTCGACTGGCTAAAAATTAAATTAGGTATTGCCATTAAGATCACATTAATTACAATAATCAAAAATGTACATGTAATATTTAGAAATTACTAATTCCAAATCAATAGTGACACCATAAAATACAGCGATAAATTACTGGATTTGTCATAACTATTGAAAATGTTTCAACAATCTCAAGAAATATTGCTAGCGCCCATACTAAATGCATTGAAGATCCTAAGAATATTTGAAAATCCAAAAACATATTTAAAACTGTATCCTCTTTTGATAATAATTCATCTTCTTTATGGCTCTCTAGGTCACTTAATTACCTCTGGTATATTCAATAGATAACAAAAGGTTAATTTTATTTTTTCCAAATTATCTCATTGAAGGTTATCAAAAGAAGGAAGAAATATTTGAAGATTTGCAAATTATTTGCATAATTTTCTCTGGATTCTTTTACATGTCACTGATGCATTTTAAAAGGAACAAATGGTATGAAGGAATTGGTATGCTAACTGCAAATTTGACAGTCTCAACAAGGAAACTAAATAAAACACTTTGCAAAGTTACTTATGCATTTTCTATTCTTATTGGAATACTAGCGATGTGTCTTTTAATCTACATTTGGGTATTTTTGTCTTGTACTGAATACAAGAAATGCTTTCAGTACATGAACACGGTAACTTTTTTATTATATAACTGATAAAAAGTATATTCAATAACTATATTTTTCAGTTCATACCATTTAATATCGGCTTCTTTCCGATTTATCAATTGTTTCTGACCTTTCATTATGAATCAGCAGTAGTGCTTATTTTTGGATGTGGCTATTGCAGTTTGTTAATAATTTTTGTCAATTTATTGTTGGCTAATGAATACTTCGATTTAAATTATAAACTTTTGGAAGCAAACGAAGAAAACATAAACAGAAAAGTGCAATTAAAAAACGTCATTAATCAATATCTAATAAATATGAGGTAACAATTTTTAAATTTATTTTATTGACTAAAATATTAGAAAACTCTTTACACTTTTAGAATGTATTTTCTACTGCGTAATAACATAAAAATACCATCTTTACTTATAGTTATTGGTGCTTCAATCACCAGTGCATTTATTTGTTATAATCTGTTTCAAGTAATTAGTTCTCTTAAAATGCTTTGTTGATTTTGTAATATTGTTTGTTTTTTTTTTTCAGACATTTTCTCTTATTAATTATATAGCATTATTTATGTGCTACGTTACTCTTTGGCTGATCTTATTAACCAGCGAAATGATGATTTCTGCAGGGGAACAACTTCAAGACACACTCGGCGAAATAAGATATTTTGAATCTGATAAGGAATTCAACAAAATTTGTAATATCGCCTATTTATTGTTTCAAATTGAGATGGGGACACCAATGGGTCCATTCGGTTTTTGCCGATTGAGTATGACCATTGGAGTATGTTGAAATTTATAAACTATGAGCAGCAATTAAATTGACTGATTGCATCATCTTTGTTACAGACATTATCAACAATTTATTCCTTTTATACCTACTTAAAATTGTAGCAAAATTAACATATCACGCGCAGTTTTTGCAGCACTTTAGTCAAATCTTATCCTTCGAGATAAGGGTTTTTATGAAGAATGACCATTGAATAATTAATTGAATGAAAAGGGATCTCCGAGATGAGAAATACAATTAATGGATAATTCGCTCTTAAAATGCGCATAACTTCAAATGACTTAAAAACTGAACAAGTACAGTTTTTAATATTGCAATCATTAAAAAAATGAACGGTCGTCAAGTCAGTTTGCAATTTACGAGTAGAAAGTTACTCAATTTGTAAATTCATTTGTTTAGAGAAATTGTACAAATGAAAACTGTACACGACAATTTTTTATTTATGGGAAACTTCATGATTGGAAAAGTTCATTAAAAAAATTGCTATTAACA
>JASKGO010004156.1:0-12355 GCA_030556065.1 Holobus sp. GC000080
GCCGGCAAGATATGGGTAGTGGTGTTTGGGTAGGCATCCCCATCACCATGGCAGAAGGACCTTCGGGTCGATAGCCTCCCTGTGCTCAAAGCACAGAAAAATACAAGTACTACTAATTAAAATTAAATAGAAACATAAAAAAATGAATGAAATAAAAATCAATATTCATCAAGGAACAATTAATTTGTTATCATTGAAAGTTGAAGCGATGCATTTAATGAAAACAAAAACGCTAAATTAAGGGAAATAAACTTCAAATAAATTAAAAAGAAAACAAGTGACAACAAAAAAGAATATTTACAAAGAAATTTTCAAAACAAAAATAATTTATTGTTAATCACTACAATTTAAGTTTGCATAGGAATGCATTTAATGAAAAACGCTTCATTGAACGAAAAAAGCATATAATACAGACAAATCAGATATGAAAAAAAAATAGCATAAAATAAAGACATTTTAAATATGAGTAATCGAAATTGAAAAACTTAATTTTTAATAATTTCCGAAACAAATAATAATATATTATTTGTCATAGAAATTAAAAATTAACGCGCTGTATTTAATTAAAATGCCGCATTAGAGAAATTATTTATTTAACGGAAATAAACTTAAAATAAGGACATAAATTAAATTAAAATTAAAAGAAGTAGATTATAATTGAACTAAAAATCAATGTTTCAAAAAATTGAATTCAATAAAAACCTGCTACTTAAACAAAAACAAAAAAAAGCATAAATTAAATTGAAACTTATAATAATTGAATGAAATTCAATGAGAAATTAAAATTCGATAAGAACTTTCACAGCAAATAATAACTCAAAACACATAAATTAAACTGAAACAATTCAACATTGAATAAAATCCAACTAAAAAACTTTTTTGCAGGAATTTTTATTTAACAGTGTGGCAGCTTTCAGCTACATATCATCCAGTTTATACTTGGCGCTATCGGTGACAACTATTTTGCAACCCCAATATTTGCTTTCGCCCTATTCGCAATCCTATCCTGCAATGACAACAGTTTACGTAAGTACTAAGTAGTAACACACAGAAAAAAACGACAATAATAAAACATTATTATTTATCAAAACAAAAAGCAAAACTATTAAAAGCAAATCAAAGTCCTCGTACAACACTAAAACTCAGACAATGAAAAGACCTTGATTCAGAAATCAACTCGACTATTAATTTGCTACTAAACGCCTCTATCGGTATTGAATTTCCTCGACTATTATAGCATAATTATGATTTTTTTTTGCAGATGGTAGGACTACTAATTGGAATTCTCTACGCTTACGATGCTACCAAGGCCTATAAACAATTCAAAGGTTACCAATAGTGATAACTTTGAAATATTTTATTATGATTATTATTATTTATCTGCTTGTATTTGATATCTGTAATTTATAAGTTTAATAAAAATTCCAAAGAGACGAGAATTATATAAGAAAATTCATTAGAAATTGCGCTTTGTACTGCTGTCTGTTCCTAGGATTCATAGATATTCATTCCATGGCCAAGGCCACAGTTCTTGAGCACTGTGAACGAGCGGAAATTACCAGCTATACCATCAGCGGCACCAATACTAACAAAACCAGTGGTTTAAAGAGAACAATTTGCCCCACTTTGACTTTCAAATGGAAGCGCAAATTACTGTTGCCACACTTCGAAATGTGTTGTCGTCAATTTAGTTAGAACCTGGTACTCACGTCGCAAGTTACTTTATTGTAAGCCAACAATGTTTGTGCGGTTTAATGTATAAAAAAAACTCTAGTCATTTCTGTTATACTTATGGGTATTTATAACTTCATGGAAGGCACCGATTCTCAATGGATTGATGGTAAGATTGTCATGGTTTTTGGCCCCAATTTTATTTTTTACAGTTTTAAACGGAGTACTGCTGGTATTTCATAAAAAGAATCAAAATTTGAAAATTTGTTTGTTTCAATTTAGCAAACAAAGTAAGCAAAATGTTTTTTCCTTCATTGCAAATAATGTTTACTAAAATTATTATTCATTTGAACAGTATGAACAGTAAATAATTATTAATTTACAACATGATTTTCTATTTGTGCAATAAAAGAAGGATTAAGTGATATAAACACTTTAGAAATTTCACAGAATTCCAGTGATTAACCCTCTTCAACGGAAAACAATATCTTTATAAATATTTTTGTTATGATATATTTTTTACTTTTTGCGTAAACAAAACTTTCCTGGTTTTTCGTGGAAATTCCTGGTTTTTAATGACGCCATTTGATACGCCAAATATATAAGTTTACACAGTTCATAGCATTTTTGGATCATCAATTGTCAACTTTTTCTATAATTAAAGAAAACCACTAATTTTACAAATAAAAAAAAATTATTTGCAATTTGCAACCGAAACTAATTTCCATAGCTATAAGGAGGCGTCTTAGCGCTCGTTAAAAAATTTCGCGAAACTTATCATTTTTCATATGTAAATTCCCAACTGCAGCCTTGTTAAAACCATTTCGAAAATATTTTCTCTTTTAATGACTGTGACTAATCGGAACTATTCACAGAATCTTTGGACTCAGCCTTAACAACGACGTCGGTGCCTTCTTCGGAAGACGCAGCAGAGACATCGATAGTTCCTTTAGTGGCCATTATTTTTGCCGCCGTTATAACTATTATACTGATCTTCGGCTTGGCTATTTATATTGACTGCAGGCAGCAGTAAGTATTGATTTAAATAAAAAAAAATCTTAGAATTTACTCCAAAAAAATGGGAATTGTTTTGCAGAAAATTAAAAGCGCAGAAAGCTTATGAATATGCACAAAGCACACAAAGAGTTCGATCGAAAATAAAGTTTGCCAAGTTTCAAAATGCAGAAGACCGAAGGGGATTGGAGGAAGAAAGGCCTGAACCTACTACGCCAGTGTATATTTAGTTTAAAATAAAATGTGACAAAGTTTAAGGTCAGAAAAGTATACGTCTGTGATTTCTTTGATATCGTTTGTAAAAGTCAAAAATTTAAATGATATAATGTAATTAAAATAAATTTAAATAAATGTACCAACTCAATTGAAACTATATTGTGAATAAATTACAAGTTACTGTGTATTGATTTTATTTTTTCATTGTTATCATTTAATTAATTTCTGATGGTGAGGATCCTTGCAAATCAGCAGATTTGAATAAAAAAACGTAAATTTATGAAAATCTTACCTTAAGTAGTTTACAGGCGATTAAATTATTTGTAGGTGTAAAATCTGAAAAGGAAAAAAACGATAATAAAAAGTTTAAAATGTTTTAAAAAATCGTTAAAAAAGAATGGTCAAAGAGTCAAATTTAAAAATGAGCACCGCGTGGTTACTTTTTTATTATTTACAATTTTGATAATTTTCAAAGGTGTAAATGAAACAAAAATAATTATTAGTTATTTTAATGATTTAACAGAAATATTCCCCATAATCCACATTTTCGATATCTATACAAAATTTGTTTAAAAATTTGCGCGTTTTACATTTTTGCGAATGTTGGTAGCTCTGCCTTTGAGTTTCAACAATCTAACCTCAATAAGCCAAACATTTTTTTGAAATTAAATCAAATTAAGAAATTTTATGAATTAAATATGTCTGTTTTAAAACAAATTACTTTATTATATGAACAGGAACTGTTTTCCAATGTGGTTCACCTAGTAAGTACTCGCAAAAATTCAAATAATAATAACTTTGTTCACAAAATAAAACTTTACAGGCTGAATTAACAATGAATCAATGCGATCAAAACAAAGATGTGACTCCCATAGTAAAATTCCAAATAAGCATTTACTATGCAGACTCCCTATTCCAAATGCAACGGTTCATGCAAGCAGAGAATATCTACAATCAGACCTTGCAGCTGCGCAAATATATCATGAAGACCAAAGGAAGCAACATTACTGAAAATCAAAAGGAACTGCTGAGTGATGTGGAAATCAAATACAAAATCTATCAGTGCTTAATTAGATTGCAAATGAGACAAAAAGCATTGGAAATTCTGCAAAGCATCTCAGCCAGATACAGGCCTCCCAAAGTACACATGGCTTTGGGAGACTTATATGTCTTTATAGGATCAGAAAGATCAGCTGCCACTTGTTACAAAGATGTCCTGAAACAGTGTCCCGGTGCTTTGGAAGCAGCAGAAGCTCTTTTGAAACTAGGTGTGAAAGGCATTGAAGTAAACACTTTGACTTTAGAGGTGTCCAAGGAAATCAGTTGGATTCATCTGTGGCTGAGGGGGCAGGCAGAAATGAATTCAAAGGAATATCTAACAGCAATCCATACTTTTAATAGTATCGATGCTCTTAAAGATAACATTCTACTTTTGACTACTATAGCTTATTGCTATGTTTATTTGGGAGATGAGAAAATGGCTTTGCAGTATTTGCAAAGGGTTCTTCATTTGGATCCTCATTTCATTACCGGGCGCGATTTATTGGCTAATTTATTAGCCCATTCAAAACGCAAAGACGATTTGCGTGAATTGGAAAGACTGGTTGTGTCCGACAAAGACTTTTCTTTGTGGAGCGGCGAACATTGGGTGGTTATGGGTTGGCAAATGTTCGCCATGAAAAAATACGAAAAAGCAGCATATTTTGGACAACAAGCAGTCATAAAGAACTGGAAGAATGTGGAGGCTCTGCTGCTTAAAGGATGCACTTTTATGGAACTTATGAAGTACCTAGAGGCTCATTTACATTTTAAGGATGTTGTGCAATATGCACCCAATAGGTAAAACTAATTCTTTCTAATTTTAACAGAAAAAGTAATCTTCTTTCTTAGAATTGAAGGGCACAAAGGTTTAGTGGAATGCAGCTTGGCCTTAGGAAGGGTTCGTGTGGCTATAACAGCAGCTGAAAATGCTTGCAAACAACTGAATCACAACGCACCGTCTCTAACAGTACGTAGAAAATATAAACAAAAAGAATAATTAAAATAGAAAAATAACGAAACCAATTTTTTTAGCTTCATGCATCTGCATTAATGCATGATCCAGTATCAAGCGCCAAGGTACGATCTTTACTGGATAGAGCGTACGCTGCTGATCCATCGTACCTGCCGACGGTTTCCCTCTTGCTGAAAGTGATGCTGCAAGATGAACGCAATTCAGAAGCCGTTAACTTTATGACGAAACACGTGCAGAAGTATCCGTCTTCGAAAGCGCATCAATTGCTGGCGGAGCATTATCAAAGAATTCAGAATTACGACGATGCAAATGCGCATTATACAGCTGCCCTAAGACTGGAACCCGAAAACGAACAAGCTGACGAAGGTTTCAACAGCCTGGGTTTGAACAAGACAGATTCAAGTTATTATTTATCAGCGAATGAGACAAGCAATTACGCATCACAAGGACCTAGTGTTCCCAACGACGATCTCGAAGAAAGCGATTCGGAACAATGGCCCTCGAATGTCGACGTGTAATTATTATGTATTAATTTAAATTAATTAAGAATAAAATTATAAATAAAAGCATTTCATATTACAATTTTTTGTTTTACTTCGAAATAAAAGATAAAAAAATAAATTGCAAATTGTTTAAAACCAAAAACACTGCAACTTTTCTGTTTTTGAAGATATAACAAAGTTACCAGTTATTTTCGGTAAAATTATTTCCTTCGAATGCGGTCGGTGGTGGTGGAGGAGGACCCCTTGGTGGAAACGGCGGTCTGGCCGCTCCACCAGCGAATGCAGGAGGAGGTGGTCGCCAATTAGGTGGCGGTGGTCTAGCACTAGGCGGAGGCGGTGGTGGAAATCCACCTGGGAATGCCGGCGCTCCAGTTGGAGGCGGAGGAGGTCCCGGAGGCTGTGCAAATGCACCGCCCGTGGCTGCACTCCACGGCGGCAAAAGTTTGGGCGGTGGTGGTTGTCCGCTTCCTAGTGAAGCTACACTCGCTGGTGGCATTGGAGGCAAAGGAGGTCTCGCTGCCGCTCCTACAGGAGGAGCACCGGGTGGCAGAGGCGGTTGAACTGGTGGTAACGGAGGTGGCGGAATACCTGTGGGGAATGCAGATGGTGGTGGAACTGGTGGAGGAGGCGGCGGATGCATGTTCGTGGGAGTCGGTGGTGGCGGAGGCATTATGCCAGTCATTAGAACAGGCGGCGGAGGCGGTGCCATTATTCCAGGCGGCATCATTCCCATCGGAGGAGCATCGGCAAATAGTTGATGAGGACGATCGGCTTGCGACAGCGGATTCTGGGCTGCTAGCAAACGTTCTGCGGCCGATCCATGCCGCTCTCCTTTGGCATCCTTTTTAAACGCATAGGAAACTGAAATTGGTCTGTTGCACAAGTACTGGCCATTCATGGCTTCTATAGAAGCATCAGAAGCTTCGAAACTGGCGAAATTTATGAAGGCAAATCCTTTAGAGTTTCCTGTTTCGGGATCGCGCATTATTTTCGGCGTTTGGAGAATAACACCAAATGCAGAAAATGTGTCGTAGAGAAGTTTTTCATCCACTTCTGGATCCAAGTTTCCTATGAAAATATTAGCACCTACATCCAGGTTCTTTTGATGTGCAGAAGCTTTGTTTACTCTTATGGGTTTCCCATACAGTTTAATCATGTTCATTATTTTAATAGCATAGTCTGCATCTTCTTCACCCATAAATTCCACAAAGCCATAGCCCTGATGCATCATTGTGACTCGATCTTTTGGCATATGAACATTTACCAATGGGCCTGCTTGTACAAATAGCTCCCACATTAATGACTCTGTTACTTTATCATCCAAACCACCAACATAAATTGTCGCATCTGTTTTTCACATTTAATAATTAGTTGTGTTGCAAAATATATAAAGCGAAATATATTTGTACTTTATTCACTTACCTCGGTTTCTTTCAGCTATAGGGCCGTTAGCCATGACTGATTTGTGGTTTGATCACTTTTTAACTCTTTTATATGCACAAAATACAAGTTAAATTAATAACTTTATGAACGTAAACAAAACGTTTTTGCAGCCTGCTTAAATTAACTAACCTCAAAATTTCATATCTTTAGTGCTTTAGGTGGCGCTATAATCGAGGTAAAAACAAATTTAAAAAAAAAAGGCAATAAGCGGGAAATTTAAAAATTTCCAGAAAATGCGATTATAATAAAAAAGGTAATAAATAAGCTAATGCATTAATTAAATTTCTCAAAAAAAAAAAAAAAACATGTTACAATTGTATAAAATTCATGAAATTAACATTAAATGAATCGTAAGAAAATGAGCACAAAAAATAAAAATTTCAATATAGTATACTCAAGCAAGAAGTTAATAAATATAGACTTACCCAGAAATGGGAACTTCTCAAACTGGAATCATCATTCTATCATTGGAACTTAATCCTAAAAATAAAAAATCATAATTAATTATGAAATGTAAGGGTTGTTAAAATGGTTCAAATTTGCAAAATAAAAAACCCTAAGTGGTCGAGTTAAAGTTATAGTTTTTTTGTTTCATGAGGTTTTAGACGGCCAAGTCCTTCCTCCGCCCTTCCTTTATAACTTTATAACTTTTAGTTATAAAAATCTGCGCGTCCCAAATCAGGAAATCATCAAATTAAAATTACAATGTCGCAAAATTAGTAATTAAAGACTTGACCCTTTAATGCCTTTACGTTGAAAGCACAATTTTAATTCATAGTTTCGGTGGCAAATAAAAGTCGAAGCAAAAACATTAAAATTAATTAAGCGCATTTGTCATTTGCGTATCCAAGAACTCTTCAAAAAAAAAAAAAACTTCAAAATGATAGATAGAAATAAATAAGAGCAATAAAAGAAACAAAATTTCACTTTGGCTGATATTTTCAGAAATTTAAGCAAAAAAAAAAGTGTCAAAATTCAAAATTAAACCATCCTTTTGCAAGTAAAAATTAAAGAAATAAAAAATGCTCCATAAAATTAATTGAATCAAAAACAATGGATTGGTCATACACAAATACAAAATCTTCAATATCCACGGGATCAGCAACAGATCTTTATCATCGTTATTTTACAGATATTGACGGAAGTTCCCAAGATTTCGAATATACCAGTAGTTACTATGATGGCGCCATCAGCAAATATTATCAATCAGAAGATCGAACCAATAGGTATCCAAAAATTGTAATGGGTCCTGTACAATGTCCCACTTTTTACGAAGGAAGGCTTATTGAATTTCAAGGATTTGACAGGAATCCAAAGCGATCATTCGAAAAGTACTACTATATGGGCGTCTTAAAAATGGTGGACGCTCCTAAAAAGAACATTTGTAGAGTTAATCGTCAACCCTCGTATGTGAACTATTTCCCCGGAAGATATAGTCCTGGATATGACTCTGAAGAAACTGATTATTATGGTGATAATTCAGATGAACATTATTATACCAAATCAACTGATAGTGATTACAGTAGTGTCTCTGCCGACAATTATTCCTTGGGTTATACTGAAAATACCAGTAGGGATTATCTTGATGAAGGAGCATATTACCCCAATGATAATGAAGATTTAGAGAGCAGCGATGATAATGATGGAGGAGAATTTGAGAATAATGAACTTATAACAGATAACATAAGAGACTCATTGTCTTATAGGCGCAAGCAGGCAAGTGGCCCAAAAGAAGAAAGAGAAAGTCGTGAAAATGATAATATGAATGAAACCGGATATAATAACTCAGAAGAAGAGACAGTATTAGTTGAAGCTGTAAAACACTCCAATGTTAATATAGAAAATGATAAAGCTGAAGAAAAGCGTAAAGTTAATACGAAAAATGATATAAAGTTTATACGCGGCGTTTTTGAAAGACTAAACGAAATTTTATTTGAGGAAGAATGTACTTTGCATGAATATAAAAATGAAAAAGGTAAAGTGAAGGCAACAAAACAAGTATTAGTCGAGGGTGTTTCAATTTATAAATCTAATGGCTTTTGTAAATGCCGTAAACATTGCGGTATTACAACAAAAAGTCGTAAAGGTAATGAAAAATTGCCAGGATCATCTCAACCATCGCCACTTAAATCAATTGTGCCTGAACCTGAACTTGGATCAGAATCTGAATCTGAACCCAAACTTGAACCTGAACCTAAACTGGGACCAGAATCTGAATCTGAACCCGAACTTGAACCTGAACTTGGACCAGAACCTGAAGCTGAACTTAAGCCGGAACCTCAACCGGCTCCTGATATTGGAAAAACAATGAACAGTGATGAAGAAAGTAAGGTGAGTGCCTTAGAAACTAAATCATTGAGAAATATTTCTGAAAATGAAAAAAGAGATAGAAAATCCAAACGTCCTGGTACTTGCAAATGGACTTCTAAATGTTTCTCCACTCGTTCTGGTACTGTAGCAAAAAGTCAGATGAAAGAGGATGGAAAATTTCCGGAACCGTCTCAACCATCAGTCCCTAAAACACCTAAACAAGAGATTCAAAGAAATGCAAGGGAAGCTAACGATTATTCAGATGAATTTCAAGGCAATGAAAATCTTGAACTGTGCAATTGTCGTCCTAGGGCTTCTGATAAGGGAACAACAGTGAACAAGAATGAAGAAGGTAAGGTGAGTGCCACAGAAACTAAATCATTGGGGATTTTTTCTGAAAATGACGAAACAGAAAGAGAATCCAAACGTCTTTTTTCTGAAAATGACGAAACAGAAAGGGAAACCAAACGTCTTTTTTCTGAAAATGAGGAAACAGAAAGAAAATCCCAACGTCCTGGCACTTACAAACGGACTTCTAAATGTTTCACCACACGTTCTGGTACTGTAACAAAAAGTCAGAAAGAAGATGGAAAATTGCCGGAACCGTCTCAACCATCAGTCCCTAAATCACCTAAACAAGAACTTCAAAGAAATACAAGGAAAGCTAACGATTATTCAAATGAATTTCAAGGCAATGAAAATCTTGAACTGTGCAATTGTCGTCCTAGGGTTTCTGATAAGGGAGCAACAATGAACAAGAATGAAGAAGGTAAGGTGAGTGCCACAGAAACTAAATCATTGGAGAAGTTTTCTGAAAATGAGGAAACAGAAAGAGAATCCAAACGTCCTTTTTCTGAAAATGAGGAAACAGAAAGAAAATCCAAACGTCCTGGCACATGCAAATGGACTTCTAAATGTTTCTCCACACGTTCTGGTACTGTAACAAAAATTGAGAAAGAAGGAAAATTTCCGGAACCGTCTCAACCATCAGTCCCTAAAACACCTAAACAAAAGATTCAAAGAAATGCAAGGGAAGCTAACGATTATTCAGATGAATTTCAAGCCAATGAAAATCTTGAACTGTGCAATTGTCTTCCTAGGGTTTCTGATAAGGGAACAACAATGAACAAGAATGAAGAAGGTAAGGTGAGTGCCACAGAAACAAAATCATTGGAGAATTTTTCTGAAAATGAGGAAACAGAAAGAGAATCCAAACGTCCTTTTTCGGAAAATGAGGAAACAGAAAGAAAATCCAAACGTCCTGACACTTGCAAACGGACTTCTAAATGTTTCTCCACACGTTCTGGTACTGTAACAAAAAGTCAGAAAGAAGATGGAAAATTTCCGGAACCGTCTCAACCATCAGTCCCCAAATCATCTAAACAAGAACTTAAAAGAAATGCAAGGAAAGCTAACGATTATTCAAATGAATTTCTAGGCAATGAAAATCTTGAACTGTGCAATTGTCGTCCTAGGGTTTCTGATAAGGGAGCAACAATGAACAAGAATGAAGAAGTTAAGGTGAGTGCCACAGAAACAAAATCGTTGGGGAATTTTTCTGAAAATGAGGAAACAGAAAGAGAATCCAAACGTCCTTTTTCTGAAAATGAGGAAACAGAAAGAAAATCCAAACGTCCTGGCACTTGCAAATGGACTTCTAAATGTTTCTCCACACGTTCTGATACTGTAACAAAAAGTCAGAAAGAAGATGGAAAATTTCCGGAACCGTCTCAACCATCAGTCCCTAAATCACCTAAACAAGAACTTCAAAGAAATGCAAGTAAAGCTAACGATAATTCAGATGACTTTCGTGGCAATGAAAATCTTGAACTGTGCAATTGTCCTCCTAGGGTTTCTGAAATTGGAACAATAATAAACAAGAATAAAGAAGGAAAGGTGAGTGGCACAGAAACTAAATCATTGAGAAATTCTTCTAAAAATGAAGAAACAGACAGAGAATTCAAACGTCCTGGAACTTGCAAATGTTCTTGTAAATGTTCGCCCACACATCCTGATAATGTTACAAATAGTCAGCAAGAATATGGAACATTGCCAGATCCGTCTCCACCATCGTCACTTAAATCACCTAAACAAGAGATTCAAAGAAATGCAAGGAAAGCTAAGTATTATTCAGGTGATTCTCATGACAATGAGAATCTTGAATTGTGCAATTGTCGTCCGATGAATTCTGACATTGAAACAATAATGAAGAAGAATGATGAAGGTAATGTGAGTGCCTCAGAAACTAAACAAGAGATTCAAAGAAATACAAGGAAAGCTAATGATTATTCAGACGATTCTGAAGACAATGAAAATCTTAAACTATGCAATTGTCGTCCAAGGGTTTCTGATATTGGAACAACAATGAACAAGAATGAAGAAAGTAAGGTGAGTGGATCGGAAACTAAATCATTGAGAAATTCTTCCGAAAATGAAGAAACAGAAAGAGAATCCAAACGTCCTGGCACTTGCAGATGTTCTTGTAAATGTTCGCCCACAAGTCCAGATATTGTAACAAGAAGTCAGAAAGAATATGGAAAGTTGCCGGAACCGTCTCAACGATCGGCACTTAAATCAGCTAAAAGAGAGATTCAAAGAAATAAAAGGAAATCTGCCAAGTTTCATCATGACTTTCAAGACAAAGAATCTGATATTGACACAACAAAACAAAACTCAGAGGTCGATATTTCTGTTCAGGAGATTGAAGAAGTTAAGGTGACAGTATCAGAACTGACATCAATGAGGAATCATTCGGAAAACGAAGAAACAGGAAGAGAATTTAAACGTCCTGGCACTTGCAAATGTTCTTGTAAATGTTCGCCCACACATCCTGATAATGTAACAAATAGTCAGCAAGAATATGGAACGCCAGATCCGTCTCCACCATCGTCAGTTAAATCACCTAAACAAGAGATTCAAAGAAATGCAAGGAAAACTAACGATTATTCAGATGATTCTCAAAACAATGAAAATCTTAAACTGTGCCTTTGTCGTCCTAGGGTATCTGATATTGGAACAATAATGAACAAGAATGAAGAAGGCATGGTGAGTGCCTCAGAAACTAGATCATTGAGGAATTTTTCTGAAAATGAAGAAACCGAAAGAGAATCCAAACGTCCTGGCACTTGCAGATGTTCTTGTAAATGTTCGCCCACAAGTCCTGACATTGAAACAAAAAGTCAGA
>JASKGO010004158.1:0-18131 GCA_030556065.1 Holobus sp. GC000080
CAAATCAACATTAAAGAGGGTCCTGGAAAAGATACCCTTTGGGCCGGGCTTCAATAATCACATTTTCAATCATTACGCAGATTGCATAAAGAACGAAAATGAAAGAGATTGTCTTCTTTTAATTGACGAAATGTCTATTCGGATACATTTAAATTATAATCAGGCAAACGGTTGCATTAATGGAATGGAGGACTTTGGGGACGGGCGAAATAGCCGGAAAGTAGCCAACCATGTTTTGGTTTTCATGATTAAGGGGGTCACGACGAAATGGAAGCAGCCACTGGCCTACTTTTTTGTTAGCGGACTGGAGAAGTATAGTAAAAGATTATCCAAAGATATTGATGTTTGCTGGCACAGCTTCTCTGGTTCCTGCAAGATCATCAAAATTTTGGGATTCCTATGCTGAAGAATCTTTCACAAAAATAATGGCAGCTTTGGCTCTATATAGAGGGTATGAAGCAATGGCAATAAGAAGATACAAAGACAAGGCTGCAACATGGACAAACAATTCTCAATTCTTTTTTGATGCCAAAGAATATATTGCCAAATTAAACTCATTAGAATTAGTTAATGAGAAAACGAGAGAAAATTTCATGGAATCTTCTTTGGGCAAAACACTTCTTCTAAGCAATGATGTGACTAGTGCTATTGAAGAAGCTGCATCTAAACTATGTGATCTTCTTATTGAAAAATAGAGTTAATGGTTATATCTTTATATTTTATGGTGTACCATGTAATACTTTGCATGGTACCTTAGGGCCATCGACACTATTGTATAGAATTAAATTAGTCTTATGAATTTTGTTCATGATGGGTTTAATGTAAATTTTAGGCTTAATTAAACATAAATTAATATTTTTAAATTTAATAATAGATGTTGCATTTTAATTGTTAAAAATCTAAAATAATAAACACAGTTAATTGTATCAACAAAAAAAGGGATAAAATTTTGAAAAATTAAAAAAATGTAAAATAAAAATGTTTCATTCAAACAATAAACAGTGACATTTCGAGATGGTAAAAAAAATGTTTCATTCAAACAATAAACTCAGTGACATTTCGAAAAGATTTCGACCTTTCTGGAAATTGTTCATTAAACAATCGAATTGTGTCTGTATAATTTCTATTACACTGGCCAAATAATAAAATTGCTTCAACTTTTTGCACAAATGGGCGATAATCTTGAGCCATTATTTGAAATTGTACGGTAATTAATTACTTTAAGAAGAAATATTACTTCAATTTGTCGTTTGTTAGGTTGCTGTTTTATATGTTGCCATGGCAACATTAAATAATTAAGGCAAAATGGACGCCACGACGAAAATTTGCTCATAAGACTTCAATGTGAGTTTTTTACTAATTAAAGTGGAAAAGGTTAAAAATAAATACGGATTTGAATTTGGCTTTAAATAAGCTTTAAAATAAGATATCACAATGTATAACATTACATTTAAAAAAAGTCATCAAATGCCGCTGCAGCGCCACCTATGGCTGGATTCAACTGTTTTTGATAGTTTCAAGGGCAGACTAGTATTAATATACATATTTCAGAATTTAAGCTTCATAAGTTGCCTGGTTTAGAAATTAGCAGGGGGGTACTACTTATATGATCGCACTGTATAATTTGGGGCAATATTGGCAACAATATGAATTAAAAAAAACTAAGATTGCATCAATTAAACTTTCTCAAAACTACTGATTTTCTTTAAAACCGAAAACATGAAATAAAACATGGTCTGCCTCTGTTTTGAAGAAAAAGTAATATCTAATACAATGAAAACTAAAAAGGAGTCAAAATAATAAAAAAATAATTAAATAATTAACATTTAATTTTCAAGATTAACAGTAGGTATAACATTCATGAGGCAATCTTTCAAATCGGTTTACGCGATTGATTTCCAAACCAAGAAAACTCACTGCAAGTGGAAAAGCTGCTCCGCCTTGTGCATTCTGCAAAAGAAAACGACATAAATTAGAGCGCCGATTCGGCTTTTGTTAGAGCATGAGTTTATGTTTGTTTGTTTGTGTGCGTTACCTTCTGATGTGCACCTTCAGATTTGCCTCCGCCGTGAACGTGTTGCTACAGTATAAACAGGATATCGGTCGACTGCCGTCGTGCGAGCTATAATGTTTCGCTAAGAGTTCTCTCGAATTGTACGCTTTACTGCATTTGTCACATTTGTAGTCACCGTGCAGTGCCTTTTTATGCTTATTCAACACCGATTTCGAAACGTAGAACTTGAGACAGACGTCGCACTGGAATTTCCTCTCCTTCGAAACGTGACTGTACGGTTCGTCCTGTTCGAGATCGTTGCCGCCGTTGCCTTGTTCCGTACCATTGTACATTGTGATCTGCTCGCTCTCGTCCGCCCTGCTGTAATTCGAATTCAATTGCAGGAGCAGCGGCTCTATCGAGATCCTCTCGTTCAAATCTTCTTGACCAACGCCATGCATCGGGAGAGTATGAATTAAGTCTTGTTCTGGTGCCTGTAGACACATATACCATTTTACTCAGTTTAAATTCAGTTAAGCCAATTAATCTAATTCAGAAGTTAAATATCTATTTTGGGCCTTTGGGTAATTATTTTATCTAATAATTAAGTTCAATTACTTTTTGTTTTGATTAATTTACGAAATAATGATCTTTTAAAAGGTAACTATAGAAAAATTGCATCTAATTGATAAAAACAAAAATAATAATTAAAATTTGCACTAAGTATTGCCTACTTCATCTACAAGTATTGCCTACTTATAGTCCCTAGAAAAAGTTTAAGGATGCCCCGCCCCGAATTTCGGAATATGCGATATCCGTTTTTTTTTTTGCTACGGTTTTCAAAACGCTGTTACTTCATACCAAACCTATCTCCCACCATCTCTTTTAATTCTCTAGATACTGAACTTTTAATGTATTCAATTTAATTTTTCAATCTGCTATTTTTTAATAAATGTGACTTATCTGATATCATTCGATTCGTTAAAAAATGAAGAATTTAAAAATCCCGATGGACCGGGGTGGTGCTATTTGAAAAAAATGAATTATGGCGGAAAAACCGACATGACGGTATTACTTACGAAATAACTCCCTCAATAGTGATCATAGTAGTGTGCTGTGCTTTTTTCACATAACCTTAGGTGATTCTGATTAATTTAAGCCGATTCATGGCCTTCTAGAACCATTTTTTAAAATCCATTTTTTCGCGACTAAGAAAATAAAAACTAACCGAAAGCATAGTTTTAGACTAAAAATGACCCAAGGAATCCAAAAAAGTTAAAAAAAAATGGGATTGCCATTTAAAAATAAAAAGTTGTGGTCATTTCCGGTGAAACCGGAAGTGGTAAACAATTAAAAGTTACGTCAATCAATCCGAAATGTTGTCTTATTTAAATGAGCAAAATTTCATAAAAATCGATTGGTAAATAAAGAAATGAATGGGGTGAGCCACTTTTCAGTGTCACCCTGTATACAGGATGACACAAGTTTTACTACCACCCCTGGCATTTCTTTATTTTTGAATCGAATTTTACCAAATTTGGTGTACTTATATATAAGACAACATTTCCAATTGGACTGAGTAGCCGCCGTTATTATATCAGTTCCGGTTTCGCCGGAAACGACCCTAACTTTTGATTTTTAAATGGCAACACTGCACTTTTTTACTTTTTTGGATATTAGGGATAATTCTAAGTTTAAAAATGTAATTTTAATTTTTTTAGTTGCAAAAACATTCGATTTATAAAAATCAATTTAGATGGCAGTGAAATGACTTAAATTACTCAGAATAAAGTAAGGAAGCATTAAAGTGAAAAATGCAGTGTTGCCATTTAAAAATTAAAAGTTGAAGTCATTTTTGGTGAAACGGAAGTGGAAGTGATGTAAAAAGGACAACAATTAAGTCCAATTGTCGTCTTATGAAAGTAAACCAAATTTGGTGTAAATTGGTTCGTTACTAAAGAAATGGCAGGGGTGGTAGTAAAACAAAACTTTTGTCACCCTGTATACTATATAAAATAAGAAGAAAGTCATTAAAATATCTAAAACATCCACAAAAAGAAATGAATAGTTTATAATTAATTAATAGTATAGCTATAGTGAATTTGATTGTCCAATTTTGAAAAAAAAATACTAGAAATTTATTTTTAATAGAATACCACAATTCTATTTGTTTTCAATTCAAAGAAAATAACAAATTTCTAAAATTAAATTTAAAAAATGGTTTCCAAGAAGCAGTACTTACATCAATCACAGGATTTTCAATACGAATAGTGATTGGCTCCTCTAAACCGTTCACATCAGTCGCATCGGTATAAAGCACATCGCCAAAGCAATTAATACTCAAATTGGGCTGTGAATTGGGCGCAGGGTGCGGTGGCTTTTCCTGATGGTGCGCCAAAATATGTTTCCTTTTATGATGAATAGTGCGGAATTTCTTCAAGCAAATCTCACAAGTGTGTTGTTTTTCAGCATGGACCAACATATGGGTCTTGAGACTACTCTTAGTGAGAAAGCACAGCTTACAAACTTGACACTTGAAGTTCTTCACAACGATCGGATTGTGGGTGCGCAAATGAGAATCGAGTGTGGACTTTATCCTAAAAGAGCGTTCACATTTGGTACATTTGAAGGGCTTCTCGCCCGTGTGGATACGTGTGTGTCTGTCCTGTAAAAAAGTTAATATAAACTGTTAATAACCGTAAAGTATTTTAAACTATTAAAATATTTCCAGGAAAGTAGATCATTATAACTTATTGATCAATACTTTTTCTTTCATTCAAAATGCGGAGACTTTTATTCCGTATGCTTATTGCACTTTCCATCCGTCCACAGGAAATTATTTGGAAAATTAAACTATATTTTTTTGCTCTCCATAGTAATTTTTAGAAACGTTGAAATACTTAAGTGGTAAGTAGCATTCAATGTGGAGAATTTTTCACCATTTTTTTTAACTCGAACCATTCCTCGTTTTTATGCAACAGCTCTTAGAAATATGATAATTTCAAATTTCGCGCCCTCATTATTGACAACAAGGCAGCCCTTTATAGAGTAAGCCAGCTAAAAATTGTAGATACTGTTTGTTATCGTTGTGTAATTAATTTTTAATAAAATATTTACATTTTAATTTCATTAAAAAATTAATATCGGTGATAATAAAAACCTTATGATTAAATTAATGCTTCATATGCGGATCTACGTGTAAATGATTGATCGTCACTAATATTGAATTATCCATTTATTGAAAATTAATATTACAACTATGAAAAGCAACGTCCACAATATTTGACTGAGCTGCCATAGCGCTTGCTAACATATTAAAAATGACGGCGCGAAATTCAAAATTAGTGTTTTTTAAAAGGCTGTTGCATAAAAGTATTTTATAGAAAAGCAAAAAAAAAAGAAATGGGAAAAAATTAAAGCTGATTCAAACAATAAAAATGAAATAAGGAACTCAAGAAGTATTTATAAAAATCACTAGAACCAATTCAAAAAAATCTAAAGAATTTTTTACTCCCTTCTGCATGTAAAAAATAAACAAGTCGTAAATCCAACTTACCAAATCTGACTTTTTGGTGAATACTTTCCTGCAGAATGGGCACGATTTGTCGACAATAATGTTGTGTTTTCTTGATATATGCCGGAGAAACGCGTTCCTATTTGTTAACTTTTTACTGCAATTTGGGCAATCCAGCGATGCTTCTTTCTCATTTGCCCCTTTTATCTCCTCCGTTGCATTACCATTACCCGCATCAACATCACCATTACTAGCGACATCAGTAACACTAGTCGCATTTGCTTTATTATTTTCAGAATTATCAGTTGTAAATTCCTCGGAGCCAATGTACTCCGGTAAATTCAAATTGTAGTAATTCAAAATGTCTATCGATTTGTCCAGAGATTCTCCTTGATTTTGAGTAGTGTTGAGGACCATCATGTTTTGCAACTCGTCCTCTGGTTTCGGCTTCAGAGGAACCAATGTTATATCGGTTAGCCCCTGATTTAAAATATTGCTTATCGTTTCATACGAGATTGTTTGTTGAGTGAAAGGCTCCTCGTTCGATTCGGAGACATTTACACTGCACTGAGGAATATCATTAGGTACAGCAGTAACATTCTGTAATATGCATTTTTATTAGTTATATGCTTTTATCAAATTATCAACTGACTTACCACTGGTTTTGCAATTTCACTTGAAGTCAGAACGCCAACATTTTGATTTGGAATTTGCAGTTGTAAGTCTTCCAATGTGAAAAAGACCGGGTGATTGGCTTCTTGTAAATTTACAGTATTCAGTAGTTGTGTCATTTTAGATTCCTAAAATTCATTTTAATTCAAATATTTCTTATTTCATTTTGCCTATTAATCATTTAATGTTGGAAAAAGTGGATTGGTTCATTATGAAAAATAGTTTATAATTTTTAAACAATTAAAAAAATATATTGATAATTACGAACTAAAAACTCACCTCACTAATTTCCGTTACACCCTTTTCTTGTTCATTATCAACTACATTTTCAGGCAAATTAATTAACGGACTAATCGTTTGTAAATTATGCATTTTAATATGCTTTTGAAATGATTCCAAAGTGAAAAAACTCTCAGTGCAAACTGCACAACTAAACTGTTTATTCAAATGACTTTTCACATGCTCATTGTATTCACTCGGGTTTTTGAATGCCCTAAAAATAAATAAATAAAAATGTTATCGAATAATTCAATATATAAATTTACGCCTTATTAATTTTATTGGCATTAAAATGCGTCAACATGTGTCTTTTCAAATGATGCCCTTTTCTGAAGGAATTTTCACATAAAAGACATTTGAACGGTTTGCTGACTTTAATTTCATTTGCAATTTCACCAGTGGAATCAATGGGAATTGTTGAATTTAAATCTGCAAAAGCTAATTATTATGAATATGAAAATATTAGATTTTACTAAGTTTTAACTACAACCTTCGTTTGTTGGTATTTGGGGTATTTGAGAAGGATTCTCTTCTTCACCCATATTTAGTTCATATGGTTGAACTTGATGTTCCTTTAAATGCTTTTTCGCTACATTTATATCAAAAAATATTTTATCACAATGAGAGCATTTGTAGTTTTCCGATTTGGATGCATCCACTGAAGTATCATGCTTTCTGTAATGCAGATTTTTTAAACAATAATAAAATTTATAACTAATAATAACTTACTTTAAATGCACATTTAATGACTTCATTGAAGAAAATTTGCTGTTGCATATAACACATTCAAATTCGTGCACTTTATGTCTTGTTAAATGAGATATTAGCGTTGATTTTTGAGTGAAGCATGACCCGCAGGAATTGCACTGAAATTTTAAAAGATGTGTTTATGATATTGCATCAACTTTTGAATTTTATGTAGAGCTGCAATAACACTAATTTACCCATCAAATTCGAAATGTTATAGAATTCAAATTTTTGTTTGTAGTTATTTAAATTTTTGCCATTTGGACATTAAAATTTGTTTGAAGCAAGAAAATCAAATAATTAAAATTATTAAAAAGTAAAACGTTAAAAAACAAATTATTAATAAGTGACATAAAAGAAAATTGAAGAATTTACCTTGTAAGGTTTCTCTTTAGTATGAATACGAATATGCCTGATTAGGTCCGATGGTTTCTTGAAGCTCTTATCACAATAATTACACAAATACCATCTGTTTTCTCCAATAATTTTCTGCCTAATTGTGTACCGTTTCAGACTATCACCAACACTTCCATCAACAATTTTCACAAACGATTCTTCGGCCTCTTTAGCAATCTCTTCATTCTCATTTTGTAAACTGTATTCGGTTTCATTGGTAGCCTGTTCGTCATTGCGCTTGGATTGGTACTCTTTGGCTTTACCATGGTCATCATTTTCGAGGACTAATTTTGCATTTACATGTGCTTTCGTTATGTGTCCATTTAGAGAAGATATTTTCTTAAAGACACACATGCACTGAGAGCATTTGTAGATTTTTTCGCCTGGTTTTACTTGCGAATGTGTCCTTATTATATGAACTCTTAGATTACCTGAAATTATTAGTATTTTATTTAGATTTTTTTTTTCTTAATTGAATTGAATAACGAAAATACAAATTTAATGTATTTTACTGTATTATTAAAAAAAATATTCACAAAGAAATCTATTCTGACGAGCATTTAAACAGCTTTTAACAAAGTTAAACAAAAAATAATTAATTTAATTAATTTCAATAAAAAGTAAAATTAAAATTTAAAGTTTAAGCAATTGGTTTGATTAAAAACCTATTTACATTTTTTTCATTTACAGGAATTTACCTCGAAAAGTAATTTCTAGAAGTGTTTACAATTTCATTTATTTATTTTGGATTAAACGGAAGTTTGTAAGAAAATTATGTTGTTTAGAAAAACACTTAAGTAATTTATTATTAAAGGAAATAAAATTTTAAAATTGCTCACCTTTTTGTCCAAAAGTGGCTGGACAGAACATGCAAGCATACGGCAAAACATTATTATGCTGATTTACGTGGCTTTGCAAAGATCCTTTTTGCGAAAAACGACGACCACAGATTTCGCACTAAAATTCAAAACAAAAAACTACTAAAAATCACATTATTTTGATAAATACCAACCGTAAACGGTTTCTCTCCTGTATGAGTCCTAAGATGTCTCATCAATAAACAATACTTTGGAAAACTCTTGTTACAGTATTCACATTTATGCTTAAAATTATTCTTTTTAGTTTTCGAGCGTGTCCTTACATTAAGAAATCGTTTTGCCTGAAACAAAGCATTAAATGTTTAAGTTTTCAAATTCGTATTCACAACACAATATCGATTTGAAAAATTACACTTTCATTTTCGTAAAAAAATAAAAAACAAACTTACCTTAATATGTAGCATCATATGCTCCTTATACTTAATGATATCTTCAAAGAGATAATTGCAATGACTACATCTGAGAGGTAATTCAGTATTGAGATCATCAACTTGTTCACCCTCATGCACTTCCATGTGTTTATTGTACTCTTCTTCGTTATCAAACTCTTTTTGGCAAAAACAAATCAGAGTTTCCTCCGTTTTGTGCGTGAGCAAATGTGCTCTTAAACTAGCCCATCTTTGGAACTTTCTCCCACAAAGTGGACACTCTGGTGCACCTGTTTCATGCAAAGTGACATGAATTTTAAAATTCACCTCTTGATTGAATGATTCACTACACATATGGCACTGAAATCTCTTTTTGGCATGATGTTTCCTCAAATGCAGTCTGTACTGGGCTCTTTTCAGATAAACTTTGTCACAAGCGGGACATTTAAATGGACCTGCATTTTTAATTATCTCCTTTCGTGTTATAGAAGTTTGGGTCTTTTTGATTTCAATGGCATTAGGAGTTTGAATATTGTTGGGTACCCTGTGGAATTAAATAATTGTTATTATTATAATTCTAAAAGAGAATAATGAGTTAAACATACTCAGTGGTTTCTGTGAAACTTTGATCAAACGATGGTAGATTAACATTTTGGGTCTCATCTGCATCAGCATTAACTGATACCATCTAAAAATAAGTCAATAGATAAATACATTAAGAAGTAAATGACTATACCTCATATTGTTGTTCTGAGTCATTGGAACAATAGAAGTTTGCAACAAAATTTAGGGATTCCAGTTGATTAATAGACAATATGCAATAGTCAAGATTTGCATTTGAAGCTTCCATATTAACAGTTTACGACTTAAAAACTAGATTACAATTTCTTGTTCAGCAACAATTGGATTTGCTTTTAGAGGTCCAAATGTTAAAATAAATGCATCCAATATAAATAAAACCTGAAATTAATCAAATTAAGACAAAAATTTAGCCACTTTCCCATAGCACTTTCCACTTATAGTTAGACTTTTTGAAGGTTAGAAAAATCATGACAGCGATTTGCATTTGATCAATACAGGGTGTTTATAATTGTCAAATACAATACTTAAATTATGCCAAAGAAGCCATATTAGAAATATTTTGAAAATTTTGATGTTGTTCGCCTTATTAACACTTACAAGTGTCAGAATGAATAGCTAATTACAGAAAAACTTTCCTACTCTTTCATTAAGGAACGTTGCTTTTTGATGGTGAGAAGCACCCTGTATACCTTTCAAATCGTAAATGATGCAAACCACAAGATCGAAAACTCCCGACGGCAACCGATTATTTCTAATGAATCGCGCGGCGTGACACTTTTATAGGTTATAAATAAAACTGCTTTGTCTACGTCGTTCACTCGTTTACTAGCATTTACAAGTGTCTACCGTTACCTCGTCCAAGTGCTTGGTTTTTCATCAAACAATCCTTCTTTTATTTAAAATAAGAGAACTTTTATGTTTACATTTTAAGTGTAATCTATTTGTGTAAAAAATTAATAAGTAAGTAATTTTTAAGACATCTTTGAAAACTTAAAAAACACGTGGTTTTTTAGAATGCCTTCTCAAACTCAACAGTTCACAATGGAAAGGGAGCCAGTGGGAAAAGCTGTATCGAAACTATTTGAAATCATGGCTACAAACAAGAGTGGAACCAAAACAAAAAAGCTTTTTGATGAACCACAACCTTTACATATTCAAATAAGCACTGTTAAGATTCCCGACTGCCCAGAGAGACGATTGAACTTTGTGTTACCTCATTCGGTCCTCTCTGATGGTGCAGAAGTCGTTCTTATAACTAGCACTTTAAAGAATGCTGATGTCAAGGATTACGATAAAAACAAAGAACATTATCAAAATATTCTGGATAAGCATAACATCAAAGGCATTAAGGAAATTATCTCCTACCAGCAAATGAAGAATGAATATGGAGAGAATGAGATGCAGTTGCGCTTTCTCAATCTGTATGATTTGTTCCTTGTTGAAACCAATATCCATTCTTATGTTCTCAAGACATTTGGCCACAATCTAGATAAGAAGAACAAACTAGTTGTTCCTGTTAATATGAAAGCTTCTGCATTAGCAAAGAATGTTGATTCTGCTCTGTCAACAGCTCAAGTAAAAATTCATGAAAATGGTGACTGTTACAATGTTGTTATTGGACACACTGGTCTTAAACCAAATCAAATTGTTGATAATATTTTGGAATTCTCGAAACAGCTAGGAGCAAAATTACCGGGAGGCTTTCTCAACATCAATGGTCTTTATTTGCGTTCTCTATCCAGTTCTTCTGTACAGTTTTACATGAATGCTGGTAAGTTTTTTTTATCTTGGTAAACCAAAATAATTCAGGGTGTTTCTCTAAAACGGTAGGGCATCGATGTATGGTGAAGTATAAAATCGAACTTATTTTTTTTCTTTTTCGTTCCTAGTTTATGCAAATGATTCATTCTTGGAAAATAATTTCAATTCTTATTTCTTCTGGTTATATCGGAAGCTACTACTCACTTATTTCTTTTTAAATAGAACATGTCAATTTTTATTTTATATTTTTATTTCTTAGTAAAAGTTACCGTTTCTTCCGCCAATAATAAATTGCATTGTTGCAAATATTAAAGAAATTGTTTATACGACTAGCTAGTCACCCTGTGAGTTTAATTTATTAAGTATGGATCTAAGTTTTCCTCGAGGGAAGACAGGAAAAAAACAGGAAGTTGGTTCCGTTGAATTAACATCACATGCTGCTTACGAGAAACACCCTGTAGAGTGGCCCATTAGAATGAGTTAGATTGTTTCGCCATGTATATTGAACTTTTTTTTTTTTTTTTTAATATCTTTCTAGCCAGGAAATCTGCCATCGGATCGCCGAAATTCGAGGAAATTGCTAAAAAGACTGGAGCGGTAACAGGAGAATTATCTACAGAAATGGATAAGAAGATAACGGTTCATCCAGATGGTGATGTCGACCTACATGATGTGGAATCCGACGACGAACACAATTATATTGCTAAGCGTGCCAGGAAACCTGTAGTAAAATACGATAATTCGAGCCGAGCAATTAAGAAAAAATCATCAAAGTCAAAAGTTGTGGCTAATCGAGTTACGAAAACTGAAAATAAGAAGACTAAAAATGTAGCTAAAAAAGTCGAAAACACAAAGAATGCAAAAAATAAAAAACCAACAGTTGAATCAACTTCAAGTAACGTCTCGGAACCGAGCGAAGACGAAGTTGAGAAAAAGACGGCGCAGAAAACAGCAGCAGCTGGAGGGAAGAAACCCAAAGTTGGCAAAGAAGTCAGCGCGACTGACGAGATGAAACCGAAAGTAGTGAAAACCAAGCAACTGAAGGAAGAAAAAATTAAGGTTGCCAGGGTTTTGCCTTATGCCGCCAAGCCAAAATCAACTAATGATGAAAAAGCAACTGTTAACAAAGAACGATCGCCTTCCACTTCAAAGACGCAGCCTAAGAAAGCAGCCGCTGCTAAAACTAAACGCAAAGAAAATATTTCTAAGAGCGAAGACAGTGATTCTCCACCAAAAAAAGCAAAGGTCGCTAATGAAATTAAAGCAAAGAAGAATAAGTCTACAAAACCAAAGGGAGGATAAAGTGATTATTGAGGTCTTTGTGTATTATGAATTAGTTAGTTGCCGTTTCCATTGCTGTTTTTTTTTTTATATTGAAAAATAGTTCAAAGCATAATATAATTACTTAAATTTCTATGTAACTGTTTTCTTCTGAGTCTTCCGGCAGTGACGTATTGGCTATTGTTAATTGGAGTTCCACATCTTTTTTAATATTTTCAAACTTCATGTCCCTGTTGAGGCAACCAATATAAGGGCAAGAGATTTTGTGATTTTTCTTTTTCTTGTTTTGCTTGCTTTTCAGATAGGACATGATTATATTGAATTCGTAAACGTGATTGCAGACTGTGTTTCTTGCAGGAACTTTTATTTTTTGTTTACTTATTGGATCTGTGGGCACTGAGCTTATTTGTGTACAAACAATACTGTCATCTTTGTTGGCGCTACTACTGCTTTCGATAGATGACTGTGATGACATAATTGCATCCAAATTATCCTGCAGTAATTCATCAATTATCTGATCATTTGATTCTCTGCTCACATTAGTTGCACCATTCATTGCCAATTCATATTCTTTATTTATGGCTAGCATTTCTTCTTTAATTGAATTTAATGCTTCAATGTGTGCCTCAGTTCCATACTCTTTAAAAAGCCCCTGTGACGAATTTATGATGGACATGCAGGATGTGTATGTATCCGCTCGTATGTCTTCTAGGTCCATGTCGATAATTCTGAATGCTTCTGATGATTGCGGTAAATAATAATTGAGATTGCTGTTCTTTAATTAATTTAAAAGTTAGATTGTGAGTTTTAGGTTAGGTTATATGCCGTTATTCGTTAAGTTCCGGTGGTTGCCTATGCACCTAAGATTCAAACGCCATCTATCTGAATTACGAAATTAAATTGCCAGCAATTTTATGCCGGCGGTGACGTGTTTGTCAGTGTTTAGAGCCGAAAGTAAAATTAATAAAATGCAGTTAATTATTCTAGCACTTCTTGGAGTTTGTGCATTTTCTAGTGCCGAATTGAACACGTTGGTGCTTCTGGATAATCAAGTGATCAAAGAAACACATTCGCAGTTCTTCAGATCATTGCAAGGTGAATATAACCTCAATATTTTTTACTTGCCGATTCGTTTTGAAATAAGAAATTTGCTAAAAACATCTTTTTTTTTTTCAGAAATCGGCCACACGTTAACATTTAAATTGGCCGATGATGCCTCTTTGCATATTACAAAGTATGGGGAGTATTTGTACGACAATTTGATAATTTTTGCACCTTCTGTGGAAGAATTTGGAGGCCAGCTGAGTTCTGATGCCATTATTAAATTCATAGATCAAGGAGGCAATGTTTTACTGGCTGGAAGCAGCAACACTGGCTATGTACTCAGGGAAATCGCATCTGAATGTGGTTTTGAAATAGATGAAGATGGTGCTCAAGTTATTGATCATGTCAATTATGATATCAATGATGAAAGACATCATACAAGAATTGTGACTGATCCTAAAAACTTTATTGATGCTGATATCATCATTGGAAACAAGAAGACCTTGCCTCCAATGCTGTATCAAGGCACTGGCATTTTAGTGGATCCAGTCAATCCTTTGGTGTTGCCAATTTTAACTGCTGATAGTACTGCTTATTCATATAATCCTGAACAACCAATCAAAGAGGTAGAGTAAATTTTGTTAATTTATTTCTGGTATACAGGGTATCTTTGAATTCGTTGTAAATTTTCAGTATCCGCATGCTGTTGGACGTAACACGGTTCTCATAGCCGCCCTTCAAGCACGCAATAATGCCCGCGTTTTGTTCAGCGGATCATTGGCTTTCTTTTCAGATGAGTTTGCACAGTCTTCGGTTCAAAAAGCGTTGGTATGTTTCAAAATTTCTTTGTTCAGACTGGTCACTATTAAATATTAATTATGTTGTTTTAGAATGGCAAATTACATGAAATATCTGGCAATCAGGAACTTGCTTTAAGAATCACAAACTGGGCCTTTAAATTAAAGGGACAGCTAAGGGTAAAATCCGTTAAACATCATATTGAGGGCGAAACTCAGCCTCCTGCTGCATACACTATTATGGATAATGTGGTAAGTGCTCTTTGTCTTCGAATTCTTTAATTCTTGCAGTTGCACTTTTGCAAAGTACTATACAGCAACTTCTAATTTTCTCTCTTTGTTTTTAATTTTTTAGGTGTACACAATAGAAATCGAAATCTACAAGGAAAAAGTATGGCAACCGTTCGTGGCAGACGACATTCAGCTGGAATTCGTGCGCATCGACCCGTTCGTTCGCACCACTTTGAAACGTAAATCCAATGGACAATATGAAGCGCGTTTCAAAATCCCCGACGTCTACGGCGTTTATCAATTCAAAGTGGACTACGATCGCGTCGGCTACACTCATTTGTACAGCACGACTCAGGTGTCGGTGAGACCATTGCAGCACACTCAGTACGAGCGGTTCATTCCCAGCGCCTATCCCTATTATGTGAGCGCTTTCTCCATGATGGTCGGCGTGTGGCTCTTCTCTATTGTATTCATCCACTACAAGGATGAACCGGTCAGCACCAAAAAGCACGATTAGTCACATGCATTTTTCAGTCTTTTTTTATGTAAGTGTTGTATGAACTGAATTGCCTCTTCAAATGAAGGACTTAACAATAAAAATACAAATTATAAATAGATACTTCCAATTAGTAATTATTTTTAATTAGAAGTGTGGTTAATTAGTTTTGTCGGATTTCATGAATCCCGATGTGGTGGAGAAGTATTTTGCATTGGCTTCGTTCACTTTTACTTCCGCTGCGTGCGGATTGACAATTTCCAAGCCTTGTAGAGGAGTAAACGCGACGCTTGATGCCGTTCCGGACACTTGCTTCTTGACTGTCGTACTTCCACCCCAAATCTGTTGCTTTTGAAGATTCTTTTGCAGGGTTTTCGAGATACGAACTTTTGTTTTCTCGTCCACTTGCGGCAAACGGATGCGGCCAGTGCCGGATTTGCCGATTGTGCCTCTGCTGTAGCCCAAGTCTTCTTGGTAAGCGTCGTCTTCAATCTAAAACAAACAAACAAAAATCCTCAAAAATATGAATAATATACAAACAAACAAAAAATGTTACGAAAAAGAGTAGATTTATTAATTTTTAATGTTTTCCTTTTTAAACTTTAGAAAACAAAAATAATAAAACTCAACTTTTATTTATAGGAAACTCGAAAAAGAAAAAAGAAAAAAAAATGAATCTGTTTAAAAAATAATAAATGTTTAAAAATAAATCAAAAATTATATTTTGCAACTGCATTCAGAGTCATAATAAGAAATATCATTTTTAGAGAACATAAATCATTAAATATTTTTCAAAAACAAACATGTAAACCATGAATCATCATTTATTAAGAGAAAAAAAAAACGTGAAAAGGGACTTTTATTGTGTAGTAAAATTCATAATATTATCCTCTTAGGCCCAATTGGCAAACAAAACACTTAAAAATGTAATAATAATGTAGTAAACATTAACTTTTTCGATTCGAAATAACATTTTTTACCGGATGACAAAGATTTTAGGGCCACCTCTGTCATTTCTTTATTTATCAACCGATTTTTCTAAACATTGGTACTCTTATATATAAGTCATTATTTCCGATTTATTGGCTTCGTTAATTTTTGAAGAGCTCAAAAATTCAATTTTTAAATTTCATTCTAGGTGTAAAATTGACAGCATACCACTATTGACCATTTGAAAAAATGTCCAACTTGCAATAAAAAAAAGTTATTGTTTAGAAGTAATTATTTTTTTATTTTGCTATCAATTTGATTCAAATATTAAAAACTTTTAAAGAATGAAGAAGATTATTAGAATTGGTTAACCATTTCATCATTAAATATTATTAATAAATTATAAAATTTTAAATAACTGAATTTTAAATTAACACTAATAAGCTGTATTTAAGATCATTTTAATTAAAAATTTAATTCGGTAATTGATCAAAATTAATTATTATATTTTTAGCATTCAGTAAAATATTCATATTAAAGAAATTTTCTATTTAAGAGCAATTTGTTTTTAATAAGGAAACATTGTTAAGAACTGTATGACTTATAATTTAGATTTTAATATTTTAACTGACTTGTTAATATACTTATTTTCCATTAAAAAAAACAACAAATAAAATTAATACTTACATCTGCGAAGTTCATGCGATTGGCATTCTTGCGGAATTCAGTCATGGCATATCGTTCCTTCATCTTTCGCACACGTTTTCCTCCACGTTTCTTCTTACTGGTCTCGATTGGTTTCGGCAACGGTTTCACGAACTTCACCGGTGGCGGTTCTTGCAATTTATCCAATTTTTTCTCTATTTCGTCCCTTAACACCCTTCCAATTCTTCCATCCGGACTTTCATGGTTTGCATCAACACGACCAGCCAATGCACATTTATTCGCCACTAATCGAGCAGCTTTCCGTCTTAGATCCTGAAAAAATATGATTAAATTATTAATAAATGTGTTAGTTTACAAATAAAGCGCTTTGTAAAAAAAGGTGATACTTACTGGAGGTGTATTTTGTACAATTTCCGAATAATAAATAAATCCCGTATGAGGCAACATTTGCAATTGTGAAAATCCAGAAAGGGCTTTCTTCTGTTGTCCCAAAACCAAAATATTACATGAAGGTAACTTGGACAATCTGGTTAAGCCACCAGCAACCCCCATTATTTTAGCAGCAATGGATGCACCCACTATCAGTGATATATTAGGTGCAATGAAAGCCATTCTGCTTTCCACATACTCAAAAATTCTCAGTTTAAAATTGTTCAATTCAATGGCCATTTCACAGGCCTCATCAATTTGACTTTTCTCTAAATCAGTAAGAAACGACCTGAAATTTAAAAGGACATTAGAAAATAGAAAAATAAACCGTGAAAACCCTACTAACCCTTGTGTAGTTGATGCAGTTACTGAAACAACCATAATTGTTGCCTGGGTAAGAAACTTCTGAAGAGTTTCATTGCTTTTTGCTTGGTCTAAATCATTTCCTAATTCTTTTACAGTTTTCACATACTCTAAAGGGGAGACCACTAACGATTCCAATTCGGGGAACCGCTTTTGATACTTATCTTTAACAAATTTATGAATTGCGACAATTTCTGTGTCAATATCTGCAGCTAAGTTGTTCGCTTCAACAATCAACATGTATTCAGGATCAGATTCAACAGGTCCGATGATTTCCGTACTCTTACGTATTTTATTACCGTACCCTTCGATCTGTTTCATTATACTGGCCAAAAGCTCCGAATTCCTTAATTTGCACAGTTCGTGAATGGAATTTATTTGCGTTGTATCGATTTCCATTGCGATTTCTTTGATGTCGGGTTTTTCTTCTTTGATCTCCATTTCGGCGTCATCCATATCTTCGTCTGGATCATCTTGATCGTCATTTTCTTCTAAATCAGCCAATAACTCATCGGCTAAAGACATTTTTCTGTAAAATTATTGGAAATTTCGCACGAATCCAAAAGCGAAACAAAACGTTTTTTATTGGTTTCATGAAGTTGGCCAGGATGAAGGTCAGCCAGGGTTCCAGGACAGCTGTCAAAAATTGCATTTTTTTTAAACGCCCATAACTTTGTTATTAGTTAACAAACTAAATTTCTAGA
>JASKGO010004161.1:0-22611 GCA_030556065.1 Holobus sp. GC000080
TCATTTATTCTAACTGATAGTCTTTTATATTTAAAAAATGCCAAGTTGATCAATTATTAGTATTTTGTTTAAAAAGTCAGTCAGTTATTAATAAAAAATAAATTATTTTTCTCAGTGCATAATAATAATTACACTGGGTTTTTAGTGGACCACATGATGTTCGGACCGAAGTCTGAAGTTCATACCATTCCTCCATTGTTTCGGCTTCAATTATTACAAAGAAAAATATAAAAAAGAAGAGAAAAACCGTATTAAATTTATTAATAGATTGAAGGACAAAAACATACACACACAAAGCATACAAAGTATGCAGCATTTTAAAGAGAGAAAAACGCTCAATGCATATACTATAAACATTCTAAGATTCGGAAAGAAAGGTTTATTGCGGCAAGCAGCAACGAGAATAAGAATAGAGCGAGATGAAGGGCGCCGAAGGATGATTGAACGCATTACAGTTAAGGGGACAGGACATAGGTAGGACGTTTTAGTGCAGGCAGAGCGGCGGACGGAAAAGTAGTAAGAGTGGCAATAGCGTCACACATAAAGTCAAGTTCTCGTGATTGGATTACGTTTAGAGGGTAATCCAGTTGACGAGCGCCAAGGGACACACCAGCTTTAATGACCCGCGCGCGCGACAAATCGAGCGCTTAACCTCGGGCCCCAGAGACACTTCCGTGATTCACCGGAAGCCAGACATATTTTAGCGCCCTACAAATACACACACGCACGCACACCAGCACACGTCACATATTTTATATTTCGCCTATGTTTGTATGATCCGACTACTTACTATACGTACCCATATGTAGCAGTATAGAAAGAGCCAAAGCCTCCATATTGGCGCTTAACTGATTTATGCCCGTCTTATAGTTTATAGCCCAGTTTGTTCCGGCCGTTATTATATTAGACTCCGATATACTTTAGATATACACCCTTTACAACTCTTGACAGTTATCGGAGGGGCTCGTGGTTAAGTGGCGCGCTCTTTGTGCCACTCTCGCACGTCTTTGTCCTGCACATCCCGAAACGTGCCTGTTTGGTATGCGGGAGCGGTGCGGTCCGACCAGTAGGAAATATCATTACCTCGAAGACTACACACCGGGAATACTGACCATCATAATAGTTGCCTCATTATCTATATCAGCTCTCGAATTCTCAACTTACATACCGCACACACTATTGCATTGCCAATCCTTTTTCCCGGCGAACCCATACGCTTCATATGAGCATTGGACGAAGCTAACCTTTATTCGTTTGCTCTGTCTCCGAGCTTATAATCGAATTACATGTTAATCGTTTCGTGGGCCCGTTTACGCTCCATAAAGACGACACTTTTGTCGCTACTTCTGCTATTACCCGTGTGTGTACTATTGGGGGTAGTTGGCGGTTGCTCCATGCGAGTGAATAAAGTGTACAAATCGTGCGGTGATAAATATACCGCTGGGAATGTTGGATCATTATTTCAACACGCTTTATCTGGACCGGCCATTAGCGACACAAACTTCATTACGGTCTAAGGTCCGCACCGGCACTGATCCTGTTTCACTCCTGTATGTCGCCTTCGCTCAATTAGCCACGTGAAGAATGGGGACCGAGGGTGCCGCACGATTTCCAATTTTTTTTTTTTCCTTTATATACTTTTTCTTCCTTCTTTTGCACTCTACTCATGATGAAAATAACATTTTATATTTTTCTTTTTATGTTTATTTACCTTTTTGGAAATTAGGAAAAAGAGGGAAAGAATTAAAAAATGGAAGAATGAGCTAACAACTATTTTACTTTATGATAAATATTGCGATTGGTCCGGCGCATTCACACTGCCTTCAACCAACAAACTGTTAGTTACCAGAGACCTTAAAAAACATGAGTACAATTTTATATTTAATACATTTTAATTTAGAAAAGTTTATCTTGTCTAAATTAACCTAGAACTTCAGACTTATCTGTACTTTTTTTTATAAAGCCTATAAATTTATTAAGTTAATTTTTATAAAAAAATAATGCATTAATTGTTTTTATATTAAGATATCTGCTTAACGACTAAAGTTCATCTTTTTAAAAATAGTGAAATAACATTTTCATAATTAGTAATTTAAAATAATGTCAACGATTAAAAAAACATATTAAAATTTTCCCGGCGCCTTCACATTCACATAAAACCAAATTCATGAAATCACATAAACAAAAGACAATAAAATACTTTTATCAATTGTGATTATAGGAATCCAGAAAAATCATCAATAAAACTGGGAGTGTTATCGCATAATTCAAGCAAATTATTCCTTGTTTACATTTGGCATCTACATAAAAATAAATAAGCGAGCAGCATTGAATAAAAGAGAAGCAGAGAAAGAAGTCGTCGAAGAAGCTATACGCAGTTATAATACATACGACGAGATAGAGATGCGTGAGTAGGGAAGATGAAGAGATAGTGCGCGGATCTGTTTGTATCTATCCCATTGCCTCCGCAGTATCATCGGTGGCGGTGACTGGATGAATAAAGCAGCAGCAAACTCCACAAGAACAAACCTTTGACTTTCTCTCTAGTATGTGCTTTCTCTATACTACTTATGTGTGTGTGTGTGTGTGTGTGTGTGTGTGTGTGTGTGTGTGTGTGTGTGTGTGTGTGTGTGTGTGTGTGTGTCGCAATGACGCATGGCTCTCTGTACGAGACGACGTTAACTTTTTACGACAACAGACATTATGTGCCGGCCCCGGATCCGATATATTTTATGGGCGATGTCCAGTCAATAAATAGCCGGGGCCACCTTCCTGCCGGCACCTTCATCTGCGATAAACTCGGCTACTGCCATTCGGACCCCTCGCCAGTATCTCGCAGGAGGCGGAATACACAATATTCTTCTCGCCGAAAACCGAAAGCTGCTCCTCTTCTTCTTTCACCACAGTAGCACTGCTGCTGCTTGCCGCTTCTTTTCTCTTTTTTCTTTTGCTCAAGGCAAATGTATGCATGTGCAAGGGTGGGCTCTAAGAGAAAGAGAGAGAGAGATGGAAAGCAAGTGATGCATCGGTGGCAAGCAACTAAGTATCCGGGGACGGCAATAATCAGGCGATGGGTCGTAATTAGATGCGGACCGCATAAAACGGCCGCACTGACCGCCCGTCATCTGCTTTTTTACTGTTTCCGCATAATAATAAAAGTCCTGCCTTAGACTCGCCGAGGCCGTTACGAGCAAATGTTACGTTCTGTATTTGCGTTTCGGGACATTTATTATGCGACGGCGGTCCTCTCCTTACACTTCTTTTTTGCCACTTCTCTTACTGCTGCTGCTGCTGTTGTACTTTTACTTCTTGTATGTGCCCCCGGACCAACAAGCCAACAATATCTGCGGGCTATCTTTCCTTACAAAGCACCCACTTTTATACAACAATAATATGTAAACTGCTCCTTTGTTTCGATACTTTGCACTCTCTTTTGCTGAGCCATGTTCTTATTTTATTTTATTTTTTGTCGCTAATTTTGTTGGCTGTAAAAATTTTAGTCACTTTTAACTAAATACTTGAATGAATTGAATTTGCTAATTATAATTTATTCTGAGATTATCTAGAGTAGAAATATAACAAAAACTAAACAAAACTAAATGTGTTTGTCTCTCATTAAAAAAATAATAATATTATAATAATAAAACAATAAAAAAACTTAATAGAAATAGTAAACTCCCTAAATGAGCGCTCTATACCAAATTTAAAAAAGAAATCCAAAAGCTATAGCAAAAAAAAAACAAGTAGCGAAAAAAAAAAAACCTCGAAGGAAAAGGGATAAAAGAAGAAAGCAAGAATCCAGATGGGATTTGTTTTATTGAGTCTATCCGCTCGCAGTACGCTCTATTTGTTCCTTATTGCAGGAGATCTAAATCCCATTGGCGCGTATTGATTATTACAGATCTCTGGATGCAATATGACTATTATGATCTTCACCGTTATCCACGGACACGTAGCCAGTATCTCGCACACAGATGCATAGGTGAAATACAAAGTTTACGGTGGATGTGAATGCGGGTTGTGAATGCGAATGTGTATGTATACCATAAAAATATAATGGAAACTCTAAATCCCCGAATTGCTTTGCTCGTTCGATAGAGAGACGACGGATAGAGGACATGTTTAAATTGTCCCTAAAGTGATTGCGGAATTGAATTATGGACGACACGCATCAGGGGGTGAACCCTCAAAGGCGAACCATCCAACTGGCGATGCGTTGCAATTAACGCCAAACGTCTTTGTCAATCAACTGTACAAAGTCATTACAATTATCATCGAACGGCGGAAATTATGCGCACAATTAATTCTCACCCCAAACCCTCCTTTACTTTCTTTTGACTGTCCATTATTAACAAATCACGTTCTTTTTATCATTTTTCGGTTTGAACATTAAAGAACTTGCTTGAAAGAACTTGAATTTTTTTATGTTGTTTACTAATAAATATTTTTTATTCCAATTTGCTCTAAAAATAAGGTAAAGATTATAATAAATCATCAATTTTGTAAAAAAATAATGTAATTGTAACAGCAAAAAATTTCTTTAGAGAAATCGTTAATTAATACAACAACAAAATATTTCTTCGGTAAATTAAGAGAAAGGGATTTGGGGCCATAAACACGTCCACTTATTGCGATCAAAAATAGTGCATTTGGGGCCATGGATTTATCGTGTTATTGGAAACTACTTGAAACAAACATTTTCTCCGAAGGACTTTCTTTCCGTTCGTCGTGTCCAGCACTCGCCTCCTCCAACTAACTAAGATAAAATTTATTGCCACAAGTAAAGCAATCACAGTTTGTGGAAACACAACCAAGGGTCAGTTTCGAATTAGTACCATTATTTTTTCATTTTAATCATTTTCTCAACTTAGCAAAGTCAAAATACAAATCCGTATACTGTATTTAGATTTTCGTCAAAACGAAAAAGTCCTTATAAGTCACCAGAATGAAAAACAATGTAAAGTTAAACAAAATGAAGTATGAGTAATCGGTATTTGAATGCGGCGGATAAGAGGCAGAGACGATCGCGAATGACGACGCAAATTTATTGGATAATAAGTGGTGCACCGAGGAAGGGTTCCGCTGATTAACCGCGCCGCGCCAAACACCGTGCCGATAAAGGGACTACATGCAAGTGCCGCTTTTAAAATTGATAAAACCCATTTATAAAAGACGCTTCAGTTCACTCGCCAGTTCGCAGAGCAGATAGATAGAGAGAGGTCCTTTTTATGCACCACGACAAGGTTGCCACTGCTAAATTATCTCTACTTTGGCTTTTGGTCCCTTTTCCCCCTCGCTCAATGTGCGCTTGTACCAGACAAAATCTCCAGCTAACTGCTCGCACACATTCGCTTCATTCGAATTTTCTACTAAATAAGGGTGAAAACCTTGGGTCCAGGAAAACATAAACGACACAGGATTTCATTAATTCATTTGTTATGATTTTATTTTGATTTAATCTAACAATTTCTTTTTTAATGTTTCTGAAAGTAATTTTTATTACCAATTTCATTTGTTGAAGTGTTTTTAAAGTTTAACACATTTCACATTTCTTTAATTATATAAAAGTTATAACCAAACTGTCCCCATTTAATTAAAACCAATGTAATTTAATTTAATTTTCTAAAAAAAAAAGTAAAAAATTGTACTGGCATTAAAACCCTTCAAACTTTAAATTTAAAAAAATTGAGTGGCGAAAACTTTGTAAGTAGAGAAGTGGATGATGATTTTAGGGCTTGTTTATCTCCGGTGCGGATTTCGCACGTAGCAGCAAGGATGTGATGAAATAATAAGTTAGTTTCAGTTTCGGCACTCGAGTCACGAATTCCCGGATGTAGACCGAAACGATTACAATTAGTGACGTCACTCCTTCTCTCTTCTCTTCACTTCTCTTGTATATGTTGCACCGGCACTGGATATATAATATGTGTCAACGTTTCTGTGCCTGTCGCCTGTCCGTGTCGGGGTCCACCTTCACTTACAATCCCTGCGAGTGAATTCACACTAGGCTAGTGTAGCATAGCGGCAGTTAGAGTCTGTCAGTCCTGTCCTCCCTTTTTACTGCGGAGGGTGCGAATTGGGTTCGTTAAGCTACACATAATATTATAGATATTCTCTCTTTTTCTCTCTCTCTCTCTCTCTCTCTCTGGGTCGCACTTGTTCTTCTTGATATTACATATATAGGACACAGATATCCGTGATTTATATACCCTATGTTTCCGTTTTAACTACCGTTTTCTTCTCCTTCTTCGTCCTGTTTATTCGGCCATATATTTGACAAGGATGTTTGTCCTCTTTCTTTTCGGGGCGGTTTTCCGGCTAATATTGCTGATTTTTTAAATATCTTTTTTTGGAGATCATTTCATTTCTTTTTTAGACAAATTTATTGCATGTTTATTAATTTTTTATCTGACTTTTCAAGCTGTGTTAATATTTTACTGAAAAATTGGTTTTATTGTGATGTATAATATGCAGTAAACTACTAGAACACCAAAAGCGAATCGTAGCATGACCAACTATAGTTTTCCAAATTTTTGCCTGACAAATATGAAAATTAGTTTATTTAAGTTTTTCCCATGTATAATACTATACCATTTAAAACTATATTTAAAGTATGTTTAAAGGTCCAAGATAGGTCAAAAATACAGCTATACATAAAAGATTTAATTTTTATCTTAAAATCAACAAATCAAAAGAGTAATTTAAGTAGGTATTATTTGTACCAATGTTGTAAACATAACAAAGAAAACAGAAGCAAAGAAATCACACGGGAATTCGCTGGAAATAATTGAAAACAACCAACAATTGTTTATTTAATTAACAGTAATAGCATTCTAGAATCATGTCGGTGAATTCAAAAGGAATTTAAAAATCATATATTTAAAGGATCTTAGTTTAGTTTGGAAAATCGTTTATATTTTTATCAGAGAAGTGAATTAACAAAATTAACAAATCTATGTAAAACGTAAAAAATATTAATCACATTTAAAGACATTTCTGTAAAGCCATTATCTTTAATGATTTCAAGACAATATTGTTTTTTACAAAAATAAGAATCAAATTTCAAAGCAAAATAATCGGCACATTCACAAGAGGAGGCCGCAACTTAAAACAAATAAATCTCATATAAATCGAAGGGAAAATCGGCCGGTACTTTTTCCCACCGCATTCTACACATACAATAAGTACACATACATCCAGCGAAAACACGTATTTTATTAGCGGAAATATAATTTTGGTTCGTGGCTAGCAAAATATTATTTCCCGTTCGGGTCGTCCGTCGTTTTCCTCTTTCTCTCTTGCCCCTGTAATATAATAAATCTATTGTCCTATTAATTTATGACCATTTATGTTTAGATCGGAAAGTGCCATGTAAATTACGCAATTTACGACCCTACCGCTGATAATTAGTTATTATTTATTGGTTTCTTTTTTATATAGAAACTTGGACTGTTAAATTTAAAAAAATCATTCTTTATTTTTTCTGTGGTATTAACATGAAGGGTGTCAAGACCGTAATTTCTAATTTTGTGAAGGAACCATATGAAAAGTAAAAAAAAAATACCTTAACTTTTAACGCACAAGACTTTTTTTTCACAAATTTGGATTTAACACACTTTGCACGACAAACGATTTATTGAAAGTTCCTATTTAATTTATTACTATTACATTCATTCATTCTAAAATTGAAAAAAAAAACCTTCCACTTTTTCTGATCATATCCAAAAATCAATAAAGAAGAAGAAATCTCCTTTTAAAAACTAAAACGCCTTAGAAGAATTTGCACGCTCTAATGCTAACCAAATCAAATGAAATCAAATGAAAATAAAAGAAACGTCGCATTAACTAATAGAATATACATACAGCGTACAACAAAAATAAACAAACAAAAAAGAAAAATAAATCGGCCGGCTATAATTAATTATATTTACCCATCGATTATTTATTTATTTAATCGGGTAACCTAGTTCCGAATGGAAAAAGTCGATTATCCTCCGCACACGTAGGGATTCTTTCGTCTTGCAAGGGCTTCGAAGAGTTGCAGCTGATCGGTTGTCCCCTGACCCTTAGATAAAGAAAATCAAATCGATGCCTCTTCAGCTTACATATACTACGTACATACATCTAACTAAACTAAACAGTCCACAAGAAAGCAGAGAAATTTTCTGAAAAATTTGCAAGAAACTTTTTACGACAGCGCACAAGTCAAGCAAATAAAACTCTTTGGCTTTCGTTGCGAATGTAAAAACTTTTTAAGGGTGTTTTTAAATAGATCAAATGATGGGTTTAACGGTGCAATCATCATAAAAATTATAGTCTCAACTGAATGTCGTAAAATTTTTAATCATTCTTCGGCAAACAAAGTCGATTATATTGGTCTCTATTCGAATGAATCTATATATCTATTATTTATTGCTGCATTCTGTCCACACTTTTGATGGCCGCACAGTATAGTAAACTAGAGTCTTTATGAAAACAAATATCAAGTGTGGGTGTAATTATTATGAATTATAATGTAAGCAGAAATAGTTTATGTGTTTGTTGTCTTTGAAGGACCTAAAACTAGAAATAAGTTCTATTATTTCGTAATTTATTTCCATGTTTTCAGTGTTTCTTCTTAATTTTTTCCTAAATGAATAGAGCTGCGATTTAAATTAAATTTATTTAATGTTCTTTTTTATTTTCATGTCATTTTTTAGTGTAAAATACTACATCATTCATAGCATTTGGTACAAATTATTTAAAAATAAACTCATAAAAAAACATGTTTAACAAATGAAAAGAAAAATTAAATAAATATTATAATTAACTAGCTATGACTCAAATTATCTTTTTATTGAAATTGAATAAGATAAAAAGACATTATAAAAGTTTTGCTGACGTTTAATGCAAATTAATAAGAGAGTTAAATCACTAATAAAATAATGGATAGTAACTAAAGCGAAAAAAGTTTCTATAACTATCATTCTCGAATACATTTTCTTTAGTAATTTACAATTAATAAAAAGCTCTATAAAAATCACTAGTACTTTTTTTTAATTAAGAAAATTACACAATTTTACATCAAATAATTAATTTTAATTAGTTCATTTTGCGAGCAGCCAAAAAATAAATAAAAAATCAAATAAGAAATTAATAAAAAGAAAATCTATTAAATAAAAAATATTATTCATATAAAATAAACACATTTATTTCAAATTAATTAATGGTTTATTTCTTTTATTTAGAGGGTGCACCCCAAAAAAACCTCGGATTATTCTAAGAAAGTAACATAAACTTAAATCAAAAATACTTCTCGTATTTTAACAATAATGATGAATATACTTTTTTTTTTAAACCTACAATTTTACACCCCCAACATGAAATACGAGTACAACATTCATCGGGTTTAATAAACTTATAACTAAAACAAACCATAATGAAATTTAAGCAAAATCTAAAAAGGATGAATGAAACAGTGAATGAAATATAAAAACGCCAACGAATTTTTTCAGCATATACCCAAAGAGGAAACATTGTAGTAAATATACAAGTTTTTTTCTTTATTAACGATAAGCACGAGTTCTTTTTTTATTTATTTTCATAGGAAATGACATTCTTATATGTCGTCTCTTTTTCTTTCATACTCGCATTATACTCTTTTTTTTTTATAACTTTAATGGAAACATTGATAGTCACGTTTGCCTTAGCAATACAGAGCTTTAATTTGCTGACTTATTTCCCTTTTAGCTCCATCGGTGTTTAGTTACTTGTGTTATGGTTGGTTGTCTCCTCGCATAATATGTATAATAATATATACAATATTCTTATTACATTACTTTGTTGTACTGTGTACTCATTTCACTAATACCACTGTAAAACGAAATGGCGCATTTGGAGCTTGCACACATACAGGCCAACACCAATGAATGCGAATCATGGCAATAATAATAATAAGAAGAATAATAATGGCGATGGCATTTTATGCTGAACTGCGAATTTATGCTGCACACACACACACACACACACATACATACACAATATGCACGAGCACAGAGGCCATCAGTGAAAACGAACAACGCTCTTGTTTGTCACCTACTCTTCCACAGTTCTATTTTGAACCCTTTTCTCATCACGTAACAGCTCCATTGTTTTAAGATAAACAAATCGTTAATGTTAATATAATATTGTTGTTATAAAAGCTGCACGAGCATAGAGATGTTATTGTTTCTCTTCAGGAATTTCGTTCTTCTGTTTCAGTCTTAAAATTCTTTATAAAATGAAAATGAAAATAAAATATATGGCTATTTTATTGTAACTTTGTTTAATTTAATTTCTCAGACTATTTACTGTTTAAGATTTTCTTTGCAATAGCCAAGATTTATTATTATTTTACTTAGCAAACAATGTTACAATTATTATTCATAAAAACAAAATAATTCTTGTTGCAAATATTTTCTAAAAGAAAATTTTTAACATTCATTAAGCAATTAAATATTACTTTGTTATTTAATGCTACATTTAAGTTGATTTTTATTGTAATTTTAGCTGCAAAGAAATATTTTTATCAACAGATAGAAAAAAATATGCCTTAACTTTTAAAACACAAAATTTTATATTTAGTTAAATATCAACGGATATTTTTAAGTTGATTATAATAAACAAAAAATGAATTACTTATAAACTAAAATTTGTTCATTTAATGACCCCCTAGATTCAATTAGATAAATAATTGAAAAAATTAAATCAATAAAATTTACTGGATAATACTGTATTTACCAAAACTAATCAAAATGTATTTCAATTAAATAATGATTCTTTTTATTACATAATTCTTTTATATACAGGGCCACCAAAACGACCACTGAGTATTGGACCTATATTTAAATGGTATGGCAACCTTTTTTGAACACATTTTATAGCTTAAAATAATTTAAAAAAAATTATTCTTCATATAATGCAACATTAATCAAAGTGAAAAAATGCCTGTTTCGTTAATAATGTACACTCTGTGTAAAGTTAACTTTATGATGTCCAAACACAAATTTTGGAAAAATACTAAAGTTGTTTTATCTTGATTTTCAACTGTCATATTGGAAAAAATGTTATAATTTTAATAATTATTTAACAACAGACCTAAATTGTGAAAGCTCATGAAGCTTTTCTCAAAGCAAACGAACATTTACATAATTTGTGCGACCAATAACAGCAGCAATTAGTCAACAGCAGAGACTATATGTATAAATAATTTATTTATTTATTTCCCGCAATAAGTGGTATTACGAAAGAGCTTAGGGTGAATACCATCAATCGGTGTTACCTCAAAGTAAATCAGAACGCGCACAATACAAGCATATGCAGGAGTGAAAAAGTTCGTTCACCATTGCGCTCTTCTTCATTTTTTCAACCGGCCACTAAATAACAGTGTGTCTAAGTACATAATGCGCACATAATGAAACTTAGGTACAGTATATAATAATAACAAAAATAAATGACGCGACTTTCGTTCTAGATCCAGGAGGAAAAATGCCAACTTGTGTTTTGGAAATTATTGCGTACTAAAGCGTTATACTCCTCTCACTCCGCCGCTTTCCAATATTATAAAGTGTGCAATAATTTGCACTTTTTTTCTCCTTCCAGTAACGTCTGAAACTATACTACAGGTTGAACGAACCTTTTTTGTTGTTGGCAATAGACGCGCGAATTAATTGCCTCTGGAAAAATACTAGCACTCACAACCGCACGCACAACCCCTTACTTATTGGTGCAAACAAATACAGATGCACGAAGGAAAAGCGAAAAAGCTTGTAAAAACAACGAAAAAATACGAAAGAAAGAGAAAGCTGGATGTTAACGAAAGGGGAAGACGCATCGAAGCGGCGGCGGCTGTACTACAGGTACACCCAATGAGAACGAGTGCTTCGCGCCATTGGCAGCGGCGTCGCGACGGCGCGCATCGTTTTCACCGCCCCCCATACCTGTACACCTCACTCCCAGCCATCACCATAATAATTGATTCTTTCTAATATTTTTTTATTATTTGTATTTTAAATATTTACAAGTCAATAATGATCGTAACATAGATATTTATCAACATCATTAGTTATATTATGTAAAAACACAACCGTTCAGATTGATGAGTGTCTTAAGGCGAAACAATAATATATCGGTAATAATTCGCAAAAAGTTTATACAAATAAAAAACGAGATTATTAATAACTAATAGGTAACTAACGTATTCATACATACAATGCAATAATATGTCAAACATTACAACGTAACAGTCTAAGAAAATTATGGCTTTTTTTGTTTTTAACAACAAAACATTTAAAAAATAATAAAATAAAAAAACAGTTGAAAAATAATATCAAAGAGAACAGCAAAAGTAATAATAAACTGGTATAAATATGTATACATAACAAACAATTTGTGCATCACTTTTTTACTGTACAGGAGAGAGAAGATGAACGCGCGTAGGGCCGCCGCTTAGATTCTGCGGGCCCCGAATGCGTGTCATAGGTAGACCTCTTCCCCATTGGCACCGTTGTGCATTTGCCTCTGGCCCATCTGAAGCCGCTGCTTCAACGCATCCCTCTCGTGCGTCACCCTGGCCAACTCGATTTTGGTCCTGTGCAGTTCCGCTTGCAACGATCTCTTGGCCGTCTCCAAGTCCTGCCGCTGCTGCAACCGTTTCGATCGGCAATTCTGGGCATAGCCTCTGTTCTTAAGCGTGCGTCTCTTCTGCTTCAAGCGGACGATCTCCTCGCGAGGGCACCCGTGCAGACGCTTGTTGAGTTCGCGCACCGTGAGCGTCATTAGCAACTCGTCATTGAGATTTAGGTCGTCACTACACGTGGAATATCCGGAATTGGTGTGGTTCATGCCCCGAGGGGACAAAGCACTGCTGCCACTGCACACCGATTGCGGCCTCTGCAGTATCAAATGGTTCGGAGCGTCCATGTAAATGTCCCCGGAAGGAATGTACTCGCGCCGCTCCCAATTGGGCTCGCCGCCCATACCGCAATGGCGCAAATCGAGCGGCTGCTGCGACGAGAACCAGATCTCCTCCTGGTGCATCGGCGGCTGTCGGCACTGGCCACCGCTTCCGGGCGAGTGGCTCGGCGGCGTATCAGGTGGCGTGCCCGGATCGTTCACGAGAGTTAGCAGGGGTTGCTGCGAGTAAATGTCTTGCGGAGAGGACGAAATTGGCGGTAAACGACGGTCGTCCGGCCACGGCGCCCTCGCGCACAGTATCCTCGAGTCGTCGTGCGCCATCCACTCGGAGGCGGCGGCCGCCGCCGCTGCTCTCTTGCTGTCCTCGCGCTTCACGTTCACCTCCTCGAAGTGGTCCAGCTCGAAGTTCTGCACGTAGACGTCGACGTCGTCGGCGCCGAGGATATTCGGAGTGGCATCCATGGGGCCGATGTTGGCGTTGGCGTTGGCGTTGTGTCCCAGTTGCGTTTGCATTTGTGTTTGTTGTGGATCGCGCTCGCGATTCGCGCTTTTATATATACTTGCTGGCTCTCTGCTTCTCAACACAGAGGGTCCCGACTTGGTGGCGTAATATGCACTCTATGATTGTGTGTTAAGAGATAGCACTGCGGTGGCGTGTGTTGTCTCGACTCGCGTCGGCGGTTGAATGAGGGAGCACGACTGAGGCAGTGTGTGCGCTCGGTCGCGGGTTAGGCACACGCTGCTATTACGCCGCCGCCTCTTGCCCGCCTCTCTCGTGCACGATAGGGCTCGCAGCGCGCAGCAGGAAATTTGTTTATACCTCGATGGCCAGTCAACGCACCACTCCAATTTAAATATACGCAAGTGGACCTTTGGCGTCTTTTATTCCCTGCAAGCTATACAAGCTTATACAATGTATGGAAGTTTTTGTTGCGCTGATGTCTTTTGCTTTGTGTACTTTTTAACCCTTTCGTGGGGTATTTTTACATTTCAAATTTTGGTAACTTCTGCGACTTTTTTCATTCATTTCGGTCATTTCGTTTCACATATTGGTAGTATTACAAATGTTTATACAATATTACTATTTTTTATCCGATTTTTTATTAGTTATATAACTATTAGTTAATATAGTAATGTTATACTGATAAACTGATAAGAAACTAAAAGTTCTACGAAATTAGGTCTTTTGAAGAAAAAAGCTTTTAAAAGCTTGCGCGCTCCAAAAGTGTTCTCACTGGGAAAAAAAATTGTCTCCTAATCAGATTGATTAATTACCGAGATTTGGGGGATCCAATTCTTTGACTTAGTTGGTTGTAAATATTTTCAATATCTAAAAAAAAAGTTCAATAGTAAATTTAACGCACTTTGCAATGAAATAAATATTTTACACAAAAATATTCTGAAAATATTTACCACCAACTGAGTTATTTGATTTAAAAAAGTTAAGGACCAAGGAAAAGTAAAAGTTCGGCCCTCTAAATCTCCGAAACTAATCAACCTGATGGGTCTCACCTTTGGAACTATAAATGAAACTAATACTCCAACAATTTTGCAAAATTTCAACAAAATCGGAGACAAAATTTTTTTCTAAGTGGGACCACTTGGCATAGTTGGATCCTTATGTAAAATCCACGCACATCAGTTAAATTTAATTAATAAATTGCCAAATTCTTCTTTGTATGGGCAAAATAATCATTTATTAAAATGTCAGTTTTTAATCTTTAGTGCTTTAACCTGAAATAAATAAATCGGTAACTAATTAATAACTATTTTTGTAATTTACAAAATACAAATACTTGAAATATAAAAAAAGTTAAATTAAAATTTATAAACATGTAAAATATTAAGTAATTGGAACATATTAAAATTTTCGGATCAAAAGTGCAAGTGAATAAAGTATTTATTCTATTTTGATAAACAACATATAAAAAAGCTTATTGAAACTTCTGAACAATTGTAGAGTATTAGTATCTGCAAAAGGCAAGAGGACATTTTTTATTTGCATTTTAAAATTGTTTATAAGATATAAGAAGTTTCCTTCAATAAATATTATTTCCGACACTACTAAATAGGTACAATAATTACCCCAAAACAATCTTTTACGAGTGAATAGCAAAAAATGATTATTTTTAATAAAACATTCAAATTTATTTAAAAAAAATAACAAATTAAATAATCAACTAAACATAAATAGGAGAGGAAGGATGAAATATAATTAAACTCAAAATAGTTACATTGTAAAAACCGAAAAAGATAAAATTCGATTAATTAAATTCCAAACAAATTTATATACAAACGCGAAAAACAGTGTTTACTTTTAGCTTAATAAAATACCAATTTAAAGCTCATTTTAAATCGCACTCTGTTTACATTATCGCCACTATTAATAAATAATTAGCAGCATGAAAACTTTTAAAATTAATTAAAACATGCGTAACCCAACAACATAAACAATAAACACCAATAAAAATAATTAAACATTGTATAAACTTTCAGTTTTGTAATTTGTGGACTAATTGTGCAACGGAAAATCATTTCGAAAACTCTGTATTAAATTATTGGTTCAACAAAATGAGCTTTAATACATAAACATCCAGCTGAAAAGAAAAAAAAAAGAAAAGTTAATTCATGGGAAATATCAATAATGAATATAATCGAAAAGAGTGCTTGTGAGGAAAAAGTTTTCGGGAAACAAACACTAGTTGAATTTCAAGAATAAAAATGCAAAGTCAGGAAATAAACGGTAACCAACACTGGCACGCACACAGCCGCCAACTAAGTACAGCACACACATCACGGAATATGTGTGTTTCCTGTTACAACTTTATTGCGTCGTCAGGGAAAACACATAGGAGAGAGCCACCAGGCAGCCAGCCAGCCAGCCATGAGGCCCATGAGGCAGGCCACGATTCAACACAGTATAGGACTGGTAGGACGTGGCATCCCTGGCTGGCAGTGCCACAACAACCATTTTTTCGCGCAACGAACAATAGACGAAAGGGCAACAAAAATCGTCGGCGCACCGTTGGCGCATCCCAGCAAACAACCCCTCTCGCATTATTTGCTCACAATTAAAATTTTAAGCACGCTGAACCCTTTCCTATTTGTTTTCTCGTTTATTATTTGAGTAACGAACCGTAACTACCCAGATTGTTGCGCTAATTACACACCTAAGAGTTTCAAACATAACTTACCCTTTAAAGATATACACGTAATGGAGATAATTGGCCCCTTTCTGCTTATAACCACCGCTAGTCCTGCGGGTCCAAAAACTAAAAATCATACGATTTACTAAACAGAAACCAAAGATTAATTTTGTACCAATTTAATGCAAAATTTTGAATGAAACAATTGATGAACCTTTCAATGGGCATTAAGCATTATTAACGAGGACAATGCGCAAGGATAATCTGCTATATTGCGACGTCGGTGAGTGTTGACTTATTAGATGATCCTTGGTGACATATTTGCATTTGCTGCCCTTCGACGGATGCACCCAGGAGGGCCTTAAGTGCCACATAATGGATGTCTCCGCGCCGTTTAATTAACGACCTGTTGCGCTGCCGAAAATGGCCACAAATTGTTGCCAACTAATTAGCTACTTTGTTACATAAAATCGAATTGAAGGTCAGAGGTTTACCACATGCGTCCGGAGCGTCTATAACCAGTATAGAGTATAGATGCATTAGAAAATCTAGTTTAATTAGTCGCGATAAACCCGGCCATTATCGATAGACATTTTTGTTGCTCGCATTCCGATGCAAGTGCAACGGAGCGTAAAAGGGGAGCGAATTATATTTTACGGCCAATCAACGAATGGTTTCTCATTACCCGAAACGTCTCGTACATAACATTATCGAACGCGCCATTTGATTTACCACACTTTTTGCACAAAGTGTATCAATTTTCTGCGCTGACCCCGAATTTTTCAGACTTTGTTTGACGCCATTAGCATCTACTGGCCGCAATTATCGCCACTAGAGTTTTTCTAATTATTTTCAGTGCCAATGTTAAGGCCAACAGGAAATCTTATATCTATGGTTATAAAATTAATCAATGGTTTTTGCCAATTTTGCAAAATTCGAAATCTCAATCAATTAGTTTAGTTCATTGATCATTCATTTATTCATTACAGAAAAAAAAACTTATTCCAAACTAAAGCTTATTTCCATGGAAATAAATAAAAACTAAATTACTAATCACTAATCCTTGGTTTCCCCCTCTTCATCTTCTTCATCAACCCCTCGAATGAATAAGATGTTGTTACATCTGATGAGCACTTCTCCCAAATTTCCTAGAAAGCCAACAATCACAATGCATTTCTTAAAAATAAATAATATACTAACCAGATACACTTCCATCAATAAATTCTTCAGTATTGGCTAGTTGTAGATTCATGTATCCATCAACTGATACCAGGTAGCCCTTGTACTCATGGCCCCACTTCAGTTTCACCATTACTGCCTTTCCCGTCAGACTGTTCAGGAAAGGCTTTGGGTTAATGGGCATAGCAGTAGCCATTTTTACTTGTAAATGTAGTACACTAATTAATATTAATCCAAATAATTAATTAATAAACGATTGTAATCGTTAACCGCCGGTGATGCTTGTTTATCAATTTGTGAGGTTAGGATAGTCAAGTTCTCCTCGAAGCTGTCAGAGGGCGCATGCAATTAATTTGGATTCTTGTTTTAACATAGGCAACACACAATACGTGTTTTTAATCCATTTGTCATTTGTTGATATAATTTTGGCTCAAAATTAATAAGAATGTAAGTGGAAATTTTAAGTAAAAACCAACGCACAAATCACTAAATTCACTTGGAAATCTCTAGTCGGGCTACGGGAAAAATAATGGTATCAGTCCTTTAAAGTTTTCAACGAAGCATACGATTTTTTTTTGTACTCATTGATAACGTGACATGATTAGCAACATTTAGTACGCGATGTGTTATAAATTTAGCAATAAAACCGATACTCTATGTTTAACTGATCATCTGTAAGAAGCTAGTCATCAGTACCTGGACTAGGACACAGAGGTAAAAAATTTCTACTTATTTTTATCAACCCCAACAAATATTGTTTATTCCCCTAATTCAAATCAAAGATTAAAAGAATTCACTTACTATGCTAGAGAATAATTAAATAAGCCTATTGAAAAATGCTAGTTACATAACTGGAAAATATTACTAAATTAACCTACAAGTGCAATAAATAATCTGGAGCCAGGTAAACAAATGAGAATCAGTAGTAATCGGGCACAGGAGCACAAGCAATCTTCACAAAATCCTCATACTTGACCATAGAGTTGTTGTGCACATTGGCCTCTCTGAAAATCCTATCAATTTCCCTGCTGGATAAGCATTCACCCCAGTTTTGGAGCATGTTTCGCAACTGTTTTGCAGAAATGAATCCCCTGTTTTGTGGGTCAGCTGCTTTGAAAGCATTCACCACTTCTTTGGGAATGTCTTCCACTCTGGAATGGGCATGCATGACTTCCAGGAAGTCTGCAAAGGTCATCTTGCCACCTTTTTGTCTTAAGTAGGTGACCAGCTCTGAAATGGTTGGAGCCAATCCCAAGCTTCTCATAATCACAGTTAACTCATCCAAGGATTTAATTTGGCCTGATCTGGCAAACAAATAAAAACATTCCCTGAATTCTGCAAGAAAATTCTATTATTTTTTCCATTCTTTGGAGTGGCCTCAAATGAGCACATACCATCAATGTCTTGTTCTTTAAAATATCTTGCCTACAAATTAGAATTTCGTTGCATTAAAAATAATGTTATTTTTCTGTTTGAAGCCCTTACCATTTTTTTGTTTAAATTTGTGAGTTATTTGTTTGTTTTGTATAAATGAGGACAAATGTAAAGTGCGTACGTAGCAGTAACAGTGAAAACAAATACAATAAACGGGTAATTGTTCAGTAGTGAGGTAGTACAGGTGGGAGTTTGTATCATGGTAGGAGATGACCGCTGCTGGAACAGGACAAACAGGTACCCGCAAACTAAATGAGAAGAAGTAGGGAGTACAAACATGGAAAACGATATACTGAATATTTTACATCATTTTACATTCACTTAATATCAGTTACAAATGTTAAAAGGTCTAATTATATATCAAAGTGTACCGTTTTACCAGCTTGTGTTTCAAAAATGTTCCTGCCATCGGGTCCCCGAATGCTTTATGTGTTTATTAAGCGAAAGGTACCTTTAATTTTAAACACTTCTATTAATAGGAATTCATGGCATAATTTTTCACTCAAAATAAGGTCGTTAGACTCATTGGCAATCTAAAAATACGGCAGCAATGATAGATTTAAAACTTCTGGAAATTTGTTAAATTGATAGCAGTTAATTAACAACAAACATTAAGTACATGCCCGATTTGGGTTTATTTAAGGAGTATGGCAATAGATAAGTGCTTATCTGTTCGTATATTTTGAAAGTATTTATTTATTGGTACAGAGCATTTAAGATGTTGGAAGTGCGCTAACAGTAGTGGGTATTGCATGCAAAAATACTTTGGACTCTGTTCACACAGTTCCAAAACCGATAGTTTTTTCTTTATTTCTTAAAAGTGTGCGTGTTTTTTGTAGTAGTTTTTCAATATTTGTGTTTGATTGGTCTGTTTCAGTGCCAATAATTATGCAAGCAAGTATGAGCTGATAAAAGGCTGATGCAAAATATGGGGGCCCACGGCGATTTCGAACACAAAATTACCAATTATGAGATGGTATTTATCAGCTTGTGTTCGGGGGCCATTGCGGGAGCTCTGGCCAAGTCCACCATCGCTCCCCTGGACCGCACCAAAATTAATTTTCAAATCAGGTAACGTAAGTATTTGTATCATATCGCTTTTCCTTTTTTCTGTTTTTAAAACTTTTTTTTTAAATTGACATGTACTTGGATTTGTTTTCCTATTGTTTACGGTGAACTTTTAGCTCGGAAAAGTACTCAACAAGAAAGGCTTGGATTTTTCTGGTGAACACGTTTAAGAATGAAGGATTCACGGCTCTTTGGAGAGGAAACAGTGCCACAATGGCTCGCATCGTGCCCTACGCTGCCATTCAGTTCACAGCACACGAACAATGGAAAAGACTGCTCAATATTGATTACACAATGTAAGTATTTTTCCCTTTTGATAATTTTCAACAATGCAATTCCAAAGTCATTGATTTGTTATTGAACTGATTTTATGTGTTTAAATTCTGCTACATTTTATGTATTTATTATTTTTTTAACTGAAAATTTTTATATTTTAATACGGGCGTATATATAATATGGAATCGGTTAAATGGGAAAAGTTTTACAGAAATAGTATTCTTTTAATTTTTGAATATAAAAAATAATATTTAAAAATGAATCTGATAATTTTATTTGGGTGGGCGGTGTCATATCATATTTAATAGAGAAGTTTCAGTGTAAATTTCACAGCTACCAGGAAAATTTTTATTTGATTTCAATAAAATTATTTTTATAACTTAAGCGGTCATTATTATTGAACATACTAGCTGTTATATCATTGAATTTGTAAAAAAAATAAGTATTCATAATTTAATAAGTCCATTGCCAACTAGGGTTTCCATAAAACTAAAGTTTTAATTGAAATATCAAACAAGCTTTGTAAAGTTTTAAAAATTATTTTCAATGATAAAAATCGTATTATAAATTGTCGTATAGTTTTTGTTACTGATTTTTGACCGTTTTATGATGTCATTTATGTATGAAATATAAATCAGAAATATGTATTTGGTTTGATTTGGCAGGAGGTTTAATCTACTTGATTAGTTAGGAATTCCTAAAACATTAAATCGTTTGAATAAATTAAATATTTAAGTAAGATAATTTTCAGTTTTTTTTTTTGGGAACCTTGCAATGGAACAACCTGTATAAAAATGTTTTAAGTTTCCTTGAAATTTTAAAGTGAATATTTTGCTGTATCTTCCTTTTTCCTTAGAAATTTTTGAATTTTAATTTAAGGCTTTCATTTACATTTTTTCCTAAATCTTTAAAACAATAAAGCAAAAAAAAAATTCCATGAAAATTTCCTTGAAAATATAATATCTGCTCATTTTAAAATTAATATCAAAAACAAGTCGAAAATAGTGTTTAATAGAAAAATCCTGTGCAGGAATTCGCCAGCTCGCCAATTACTGGCAGGATCATTAGCAGGAATCACTTCGCAGTCTTTGACCTACCCCCTGGACTTGGCCAGAGCCCGAATGGCTGTGACACCTAAAAACCAATACGCAAGTCTTAAACAAGTAAGTAAATTTCCCCTTTTTTTTTAATTGTATTGATTGTATTTAATTATTTACCACGAAAATTAATTGCAGGTGTTTATAAAAATATATCGTCAAGAAGGACTGTTGACCTTCTATCGTGGCTACATTCCCACAATTCTAGGCGTCATACCCTATGCCGGATTCTCCTTTTACACCTACGATACTCTAAAGCGACTCTACAGAGAGAAGGTGGACGCTTCCGGTCAACCGAATCCTTTGGCGTCTCTGGTCTTCGGTGCCGCTGCTGGCATCGCAGGACAAACCAGTAGTTATCCTCTGGATATCGTTCGTAGGCGAATGCAAACTGATATCGACTGCAAGTATCGATCCATCACCGATACTCTTAAATACGTTTTAAAGTACGTTTTTCTTCGTTGTAAGGAGACTTTGCTGTGAATTTTAATTGTTTTGGTTTGATGATGTTTGCAGACATGAAGGTTGGCAAGGATTTTACAAGGGTTTGTCGATGAATTGGATTAAAGGACCCATTGCAGTGGGCATCAGTTTCGCTACGTACGATTCAATTAAAGATTTCCTCAGACGGTGCCTGGCGAAGTATTCGCATGGACTCAGGCCGATAGGCTCTTGAATAAAGGCTGGATATTTTCTACTACTGATATTCTGATTTTGTGGTCAATTTATCGATACCGATTGTACGCGGACACTTATAATTATTATTATACTTATTGTAGTAAAGAAATTTGTTGTATATAGAATCGATATAAATGTATATATTATATTATATTTATGAAACGTTTGGATTGTTATGTTTTAATAAACGTTTTTGTGGTTTTTATTTTATTTAATTATTTTTTCTTTTATAACTGAATCACTAAATCTCTATCTCCACTATCTACAAAGTTAGCTATACAGGGAGTTTCAAGAGAGCGGGAGGCCAATAAGGTGATCGAGAAAAATTCTGAAAAAATAACATTTTCAAATTAAAATAACTTCTTTTTTTCAAATGGAACTACCCAACTTTCACTTAGTATCATTATTTGGCGTAAAAAAACCTATAAGAAAAGTTTTATTTGATATGCCTACGATTAATACTTTTTTAGTCATTCCAAAGTGACGTCACCACTGCGTCATAGCCATTCATAGCAACATACTAATATAACAACACATAGAAATTTAGATTAGTAATAATACAGAATAAAAAATGTATAGTTCCATTTGAAAAAATTAAGTTATTTTCAATTTAAAATTATATTTTTTGAGATTTTATTTCGAACACCCTGTGCAATGTGTGTTGCAATAAATAACTGCAACTTATGCACTCATTTCTTGGTAATTATTCACAAAAAGAATCATTGAATTATCTTTTAAAATAAGAAAATTCTGATTTTTCTACCGAGACACGAATTTTATCAAAAATAACCGAAAGTGGA